>JAWQFJ010035505.1:12500-17604 GCA_034096865.1 Theodoxus fluviatilis | reverse complement strand
AACACGGGGTGTCTAGCAACATCAATATATGAGACCCTGGAGCTAGAGACAAACATTGAGTGGTCTAACTACCCTGTTGATTTGCGTCACAGTAGCTACTGCAAAACACGGGTGTCTAGCAACATCAAATATGAGACCCTGGAGCTAAGAGCAAACATTGAGTGGTGCTAATTACTGTTGATTTGCAGTCACAGTAGCTACTGCAAACACGGGGTTGTCTTCAGCAACATCACAATATGAGACCCTGGAGCTAGAGCAAACATTGAGTGTGTCTAAACTACTGTTGTCTTGAGTCACAGTAGCTACTGCAAGCATGAGTGTGTCTAACTACTGTTGACTTGAGTCACAGTTGCTAGATCAAACATTGAGTGTGTCTAACTACTGTTGACTTGAGTCACAGTGGCTACATCAAACATTGAGTGTGTCTAAACTACTGTTGCCTTGAGTCACTGTAGCTAACTGCAAACACGGGGTGTCTAGCAACATCAAATATGAGACCCTGGAGCTAGAGCAAACATTGAGTGTGTCTAACTACTGTTGACTTGAGTCACAGTAGCTACTGCAAGCATTGAGTGTGTCTAACTACTGTTGACTTGAGTCACAGTAGCTACTCCAAGCATTGAGTGTGTCTAACTACTGTTGACTTGAGTCACAGTGGCTACATCAAACATTGAGTGTGTCTAACTACTGTTGTCTTGAGTCACAGTGGCTACATCAAACATTGAGTGTGTGCTAACTACTGTTGCCTTGAGTCACTGTAGCTACTGCAAACACGGGGTGTCTAGCAACATCAAATATGAGACCCTGGAGCTAGAGCAAACATTGAGTGTGTCTAACTACTGTTGATTTGAGTCACAGTAGCTACTGCAAGCATTGAGTGTATCTAACTACTGTTGACTTGAGTTTCAGTAGCTACAGCAAACATCGAGTGTTCAGTTGCAACAAAATTGAGTCCTAACTGCTACTGAAAACTGAGCCCCCAGTAGCTACTGCAAGCATTGAGTCTTTCTAGCTACTGCAAGTTAGAGGTCCAGTAGCTACAGCAGACAGTGGGTGTGTAAGTTACCGTAACATTTTCTTTCCAGTAGCTACTGTAAATACATATGATCTCTAGCTATCTTGAGTCTCTTTAAGCTGCTGTCCTCCTTGGAGTAGAAGAACAGTCTTGAGACTTTGAGACTTGGACAGTTTTATTGCTTGGGCCAGCCGGTCGTCACACAGGGAAAACAGTGCGTTGTGGTTTTATCCCGCAGCTTGATGTACATTTGGTATTTTATTGTTGAGGCTTTCTATCTAGTTTCTTCTAAGGTTTAGAGAGTAGTACATGCTGTATGTATACATTGCTACGTCTATTGTCTTATTTGGGTCTGATCCCTCCACAAGTTTTTCGACAAATCCCAATGCAATATACCTTCTTATGTGTACAGGAGAACAGTCAGCGGCATAGCGAATTCCTTTTTAATAGATCGCCCCAACTCAGTGAGACAATTTTCGCCTTTCAGTCGTTCAGTCTTGGACATCACTACCTACACGAGGGCTTTGTGGTCGAGTGGTCAGCGCGCTTGACCTGCAGTCGCTTGCGACTAGTGGGTGCAGTGTTCAAAGCTGTGCCGTTCCCAGAGTTGCATCCTTGAGTAAGATGTTGAACTAGCATTGCTTCTCCCCACCCAGGAGGAAAAACCGGGCACCTGAAGTGGAAATGCTGGCAAAACATAGTGCGATTAACCTTTGTATGGGGCCAAGAGCCAGCATCGGGTTGGAATAGTCCCCAGGGAGGGAACAGTGCTTATACCTGACTGTGGGGGTCTTAAATGTCTGTCACTATGTTTGTTGTGAGGTACCAGCCAAGGATTGATCAAGCTGCCCAGTGATCAGGGGGTAAAGTGTAAAGAGGTTTGAGATCCAGACATGGGTGATGAGTCGCTATACAAAAACCAAACCTTTTACCTTTTTCTCCCATCTTCAGCCACTCCACACGAGACATGGCGCCACTAAGCACAGTTCCTCTGGTGGTAGTCCATGCCAACACAAGTCTTCCAGGCTGCAGGCTGCTCCAGTTTGGTGGTGTGGGAGATGTGGCACCAGTCTCCAGGGCTGAACTCGAAGGTTCGGCACATGGGATCGTTAAGGCAGATCCCCTGGCAGTCACTGATAGCAAGCTCTTGCAAGGAGACCTGGTTGTTGGCGTCCAGACACTGGCTGGACACGGAGTAGAACCCTGTCCCGTAGGTCCGGCATGCTGTGGAGGGAACACGGAGATGTAGGAGGTAATGGTGAGGCTCAGTGGCCGAGTGGTCAGCGCGCTTGACCTGCGGTCACTTGCGGCCAGCAGGTGCGGCGTTCGAAGCTGCGGGGATTCTAGAGTTGCATCCTTGAGCAAGGTGCTTTACTCACATTGCTTCTCCCCCACCCAAGAGTAAAGCGGGTACCTGTGAGGACTGAGTTGGAAGATTGAGAGAGACAACTTTGGCGCGTTCATCCGCAACTCAGTTGCATGCTCTTCAGAGAGTTGAGATGGTGTTGGAGTGATAACGAGTGGTAGCCCGACGACCAGGGGGTAAATGTGTGCGATGCGAGCATCCAACAATGGATGAAAAAGAGTACGGTTATATTTGTATAGCGACACATCACCAGGGTGTGGGTCTCAAACCGCATCGCACTTTACCCCCTGATCATTGTGCCGCTATATCAATCCTTCAGTGGCACCTGAAGTCAGTGACAGACAGACAAGACGCACACAGTCAGGCACCAGCACCAACTCCACTCCCTGGGAGAGCATTCCAGCCGGATGCTGGCTCATGGCCGCATACAGGAGTTAATCGCACTACAGTCTGCCCTTGCTGCCCTCCCAGGTTTTACTCCTGGATGCTGTAAAACAGTGTGAGTAAAAATCTTTGCTCAAGGATGCAACTCTGGGAACCGCGCAGATTCGAACGCTGTACCCGCTAGCTGCGAGCGACTGCAGCTCAAGCGTGCTGACCACTCGGCCACGGTTTGCTCGGGTTTCGGACACTCACTGCAAGCAAGAGTTCCAAGGATGGAAAACAGCAGCCAGGTGAATCCGAGCAGGAACGGAACCACGGCACCCAGTCGCCTCGGGCAGTCTGCCAGCAGGTCGAGCCAATTTACCCACATCCAGATTTTGAAAAGGAAAAAAAAGAGGGGACTGTTCTAGTGAAGTTTAATGCTCACTTGTGGTGAATGCACACTTGCAGGGAAGGTAGAGTGACTGCTTCAGCAGGAGAGGAAATGTCTATCTAAAAATGTTTATATATATACAGAAACACGTAGGAGGACGTGCGAAATGCGCTGATGACAATAATGGACGCCAATATTGGTAGTTGTGCGATGCGAGTAGATGCCATGGTTCATGCCATGCTTGGAGTGACTTACTGCTGCGTTTGAGCATCTTGCACATGAATACTTCTCTAGGATCCGCACAGCTTCACAACGCGCGCTGAGAGCTACAGCCGGCGATTGATACAACACAATACATACCATCCCATGCCATGCCATGCCATACCATTCCATACCAAACCATGACATTCCATGCCATATCATTCCATATCATGGCATTCCATACCATTGCATTCCATAACATACAATTCCATACCATGGCATTCCATACCATGGCATTCCATACCATGGCATTCCATACCATGGCATTCCATACCATGGCATTCCATATCATACCATTCCATACTATGGCATTCCATACCATGGCATTCCATACCATACCATTCCATACCATGGCATTCCATACCATACCATTCCATACCATGGCATTCCATACCATCGCATTCCATACTATGGCATTCCATACCATGACATTCCATACCATGACATTCCATACCGTACCATTCCATACCATGGCATTCCATACCATGGCATTCCATACCATCGCATTCCATACTATGGCATTCCATACCATGACAATCCATACCGTACCATTCCATACCATGCCATTCCATACCATGGCATTCCATACCATGGCATTCCATACCATGGCATTCCATACCATGGCATTCCATACCATGCCATTCCATACCATGGCATTCCATACCATGGCATTCCATACCATGACATTCCATACCATACCATTCCATACCATGTCATTCCATACCATGACATTCCATACCATACCATTCCATACCATGGCCTTCCATACCATGACATTCCATGCCATACCATTCCATACCATGGCATTCCATACCATGACATTCCATACCATACCATTCCATACCATGACATTCCATACCATTCCATACCATGGCATTCCATACCATCGCATTCCATACCATACCATTCCATACCATGGCATTCCATACAATGGCATTCCATTCCATGGCATTCCATACCATGCCATTCCATACCATGGCATTCCATTCCATGGCATTCCATTCCATGGCATTCCATACCATACCATTCCATACCATGCCATTCCATACCATGGCATTCCATACCATGGCATTCCATACCATGGCATTCCATACCATGGCATTCCATACCATGTCATTCCATACCATGGCATTCCATACCATACCTTTCCATACCATGCCATTCCATACCATGACATTCCATACCATGGCATTCCATACCATGCCATTCCATACCATGCCATTCCATACCATGCCATTCCATACCATGGCATTCCATACCATGGCATTCCATACCATGGCATTCCATACCATGGCATTCCATACCATGGCATTCCATACCATGGCATTCCATACCATGGCATTCCATACCATGGAATTCCATACCATGGCATTCCATACCATACAATTCCATACCATGGCATTCCATACCATGGCATTCCATACCATTGCATTCCATACCATACCATTCCATACTATGGCATTCCATACCATGGCATTCCATACCATGGCATTCCATACCATGGCATCCATACGTACCATTCCATACATGTTCCATACCATGGCATTCCATACCATGGCATTCCATACCATGCATTCATGCCATCATTCCATACCATGGCATTCCATACCATGGCATTCCAAACCATGACATTCCATACCATGGCATTCTATACCATGGTATTCCATACCATGGCATTCCATACCATGGCATTCCATACCATGCC
>JAWQFJ010035505.1:0-2500 GCA_034096865.1 Theodoxus fluviatilis | reverse complement strand
ACCGACTTGACACGCATTGAAAGTGGTGCTTGGTAAACACGCTTAAAATTCACACACACGCGCGCGCGCACGCGCATGCGCACTCACGTGTACAGACAATGACACACAAAGACGCATACACATAAAAGGTGTACGCACGCACAAACATGTACACATACGCAGATACACACACACACACACATACACAGACATATCCGTGCACGAACACACATAAACACACATACACGCAATCACAGACACAGACACACACACACACGCATGCATGCACGCACACACACACGCTCACACACACGCGCACGCTACACACACATACACCCCCCCCCCCCCCCCACACACACACACATTCACATAGACAGAGAGAGAGAGAGAGAGAGAGAGAGAGAGAGAGAGAGAGAGAGAGAGAGAGAGAGAGAGAGAGAGAGAGAGAACGAACGAACTGATTTATTTGTTGGTCTCCGGCCTTTCACAATGATTACATGTTTACGTCATCGGCAGTTAAAATTCCTGTGCTTCACGTCTTCTCTTTCAGGCATAATACAAATACATGGCGGTTGATCTGATCATATTACGGTCGTTAGAGAAAAATAAATTCCCGACATTACTGAATCCGGTAATGTTGTATAAGTATTTCTACCTGATATCTTCATAAACTGGACATACATACAGCATATGAAATTCACACTCAAATTCCTCATTACAAGCTGGACAAACATACAGAGCGTCTGGAGAGTCTCGGTTGTAGCGAAATTTGTCATGGTGTAATTCCCTGAATCCAGAGTGGAATTGTATGTACACCTCTCGAAAAGGCTTTTTATCAAGTGCACGAAAATACTCCTCTCTTCCCCATCTGAACTTTATCTGTCTACAAAAGGAACACCTTGCACCCCCTAACAACGCTTGTGCCCAGACATTACTAAATTCACAGATAATGCTCCTCTTCAGTTCTCAGAAAAATTTCCTTTCACTGATCACAGACTGGCTATCCCAAAAGCGCTCAAAACCATATTTGTATAACAAATCCTTAATAATGTGTGCCCAGTTCTCTTGGTTTGAGTTTATCTGCATTCTGTAGACCATACGCCGGTACCGAGCGGGTTCCATGCGGAGTAAGAGAGAGAGAGAGAGAGAGAGAGAGAGAGAGAGAGAGAGAGAGAGAGAGAGAGAGAGAGAGAAAGAGAGAGAGAGAAAGAGAGAGAGAGAGGGAGAGAGAGAGAGAGAGAAAGAGAGAACGAACGAACGAACGAACGAACGAACGAATGGTTTATTTTTGTGAGGCCACCGGCCCATCACAACTCGGTTACAAATAATATGCCTCATCGGCCACAGCAATACAAATCGCTTCTTGTCTTCTCTTAAACGCATAGTATAGAAACATAGCAACCGTGCGTACTGCTTTTGGCTCTTCCAGTGACAAGAGTGTCTTAAAATCACATGATTTGGTATTCGTCGCCAACTTGGAAAAGTACATTCGTCGCAGATCTTCATAGACAGGACATTCAAATAACAAATGCTTTTCACTTTCGTCATCTTCATAGCAAGCTGGACATAGATAAGCATTTTCAGATCGCTCTTTTGCAAATCTATACTTGTGAGTGAACAAGTTGCTAAACCCTGTCCTAAAATGGACATACACATCTCGGAAAACTTTTTTATCCAATATATACAAATACTTCTCTCTCATCCAGTCCGTCTTGAAGGATCTGTAGAACTCGTATCTACCACTCCCTGCCAAAGAATTTGTCCATACATTTCTGTATTCAATAATAAGGCGCTTTCTGAACTCTAACAAAAACTTTGGCTCGTTTTGCACATTTTGATTACACCATATATCCGCAAATCCATATCTGTACAATACTTCTTTTACTTTGTCTACCCAATTATCGTAATTTCCTGAGAGAAGCATCATCTTATAAACTTTGTAAGGGTAACGAGTAGCATCCATCTTTAACACACGTAACCAAAATTTAATGACACGTAGCGTTGCATTGATGTACAGTGGATATCTTCCAGTTTCACCATACATCATCAAGTTAGGAGCTTGCGAAGGAACATTAAGAAATCTTTTAATGGCTTGTAGATGTACAAATTCCACTACCGAACAGCTAAATAGGCCCCACAGCTCTGATGTATACAAAAGTACAGGCTGTATCTGCGTAGTAAACATTCTCAAATACACATCCGGTGAAATATTTCCCAATCTTCTTAAGCATTTTGTCAGTTGGATCGTACCTGCTTTTGCTCTACATACAAGATCAGACTGTAACATACTGACTGACAGTCTCGAGGTAAACAATGCTCCAAGATATCTGTATTCATTGACAGTCTCAATTTTCTCTGTACCCAGATACCACTTCTCATGGGTCGCTAAATAACCACCATTTGTGAAGACAATTATTTTTGTTTTTTGTTTATTTATATGAAGACCAACTGTGTCAGAGCCTTCTTTGAGATGATTTAGTTGGTTTTGCAGACCCACAACTGTGTCCGAGATAAGACATGC
>JAWQFJ010035503.1:32500-46085 GCA_034096865.1 Theodoxus fluviatilis | reverse complement strand
GCAAAGTTGCAGTACGGCACTTCTAATTCATCAACGTGAAATTCTCTTTAGGTCACGATTCCCTTTCTATTCTTAGGAAGACGACACTACAGGGAAAATTCCACTACAGGAAGAGAGCAGAAAGAACGCGCTTCGCAATGATATTTAGTACGCTGAATAAGCCTTTGGGCCTAGGGGATAGCTAATTGAACTCTAACTGTCAATTCATTTATGACAGTTATATATTGATCTGCATAGTGTGTGGACAGCAGATCGATTGTAGATGCATACTAGAGGCAGAACATACCCCAAACACTAGAGGCACTGCTTGACCCCAACTGATGTTGCAGGATTGTATCTCTTAAATGACCAGTGCAACTTTTGACCTGTTTCGTGGTGATCAGTGACATTTGCATTCTCTTCACATTGTTGCTCTTTTTCACCCTCATCAAATCACTACCTTTTTTTAGTCATTGTTTACGCAAGGACAAAGATTCGTTGTGGCAGGCTCTAGAAAGTAACGAGGAATAAAAGCAGTCCAGGGCAAATTTTGGAACATCTCCCGTGTATTCACACACAATAATGCTTATCAATGAGTTCCGAATGTCACTCGCAAGCTGATCAGAGAAAAATCAACGTAACCTCGTTCTCGAGGATGCTCCAAGACAGGGCACGTTTTAGTACACCAAGGATCGTGTATCTATTGAAATACGACATTTGGTTTGCACGTCGATGTGTGGCACTGGGTCCAAGATTTCACCACTTTCAAAAGCATCTCTCACGTGATTTGAAAACTGTTAGATTCGAGGGTGCCTGATCATTTCAATATAGTACCGATTCTCCGCACAGCTCATGCCGCTGTTCTGCACGATAGTTTTCCGAAACCAACCAATTAGGTGGCTTTTCTCCCTGCGGTCAGCTCTTGAGCGTTCTACGCCGGTCCTTTCGGCTGGAACTCCTCCGTGAAGAAAATCCTCCAGCCACGTTGTTTTCTTCGCCTTGAACTGTCATTTCTATTTCCACGGCAGGATCCTCTTTCCAGGGAAGGGTGGTTTCCTTTGCATCCAACTCCCCTTTGATCCTCTCAGCCTGTGGCAGAACTTTTCTGTAGTGGAAGGCGTTAGTGTGACAGGAAATGGAAATGGTGGAGTTTTTCCTGTGGTGAAAGTCGTAAGTGAGAAAGGAAATGGTAGTGCTGGAGTTTTTCCTGCGGTGGAAGGCGTGGGTGTGACAGGAAATAAAAGTGGTGGAGTGTTTCTTGTAGTGGAAGGCGTAGGTGTGACAGGAAATGAAAATGGTGAAGTTTTTACTGTGGTGGAAGTTGTAAATGAGAAAGGAAATGGTAGTGCTGGAGTTTTTTCTGCGGTCTAAGGCGTAGGTGTGACAGGAAATGGAAATGGTGGAGTTTTTTCTGTGGTGGAAGTCGCAAGTTAGAGAGCAAAAGGTAGTGCTGGAGTAATTCCTGTGGTGGAAGGCTGTAAAGAATGCGTTGTATAGCATTATATGGAGCGCCTATGGTTAACGCGCAAAGGAATGTGAGTTGTATTGATGCACGGACTTATCGTGTTTTTTGGACTCTGCCGCTTGAGGCAGGGTGTATGAACTGGGGTGTTCATTGTCATTCTTGCACTGTCTGCTATACACCGCGGATGCACTTGAGTCATTGTAAATCTATTGTTGAAGACAACTTTTTGGTCTTCAATTGTATTCTGGATTGTCCATTGCTGTGTGGGAAGTCATGTTGCCACTGTCATGTTGTCAGCGTCACGAAAGCAGATGTAAAACCAGTAAATGTTTGACACAAGTTGACACGGGCCAGTTCTTCCGCAAGATCTGCTGCGTGTTCCGTAAGCTCAGCCGCTGTAAGCAGCTGTCACCGCTGCTTCTGTGAAACCCTCTGCTGCGCGTCGCTGGGAAAAAGCGCTGGCAGCGCTGCGTAGCGGTAAAAATTGAATGCCAAGACTGTCAGCAAAATGGCGGCCACTATTGGAGGTTATCGTTTCGGTGAAGACAAGTACATCAATTGTGAGCTGACGCATGATAAATTATATCTTATACGTGGCGGAAAGTGTGAAGGGAGATTACATTTTTATTTTATGTTCAAATTGCTTATGAACTTGATCGTAGTTTGCATGTTTTGGGGAAGAATACTTGCAATGTTCACTGCATGTCACCGTCACGTGACCGTGCGCTGTCTTCTTCTTCTTATACCCCGATGATTGGAGGAACTTGTTCAAGTGTTGTGCGCTGGGATCATTTTTCAAGGATTAAAAAGCTGCAGTGCATACAAGGATATGAACGTTGACGCTGCTGTAGCTTGTAGTACTGCAGTCAAGTCGTCGTCGTCGAAAATTTCCATCAAAGTAATTGCACGAAGTGGTGGTGGCGGCATTTTGTCCGCCATCTTGTTGTCGCTGCCACAAAGCGGAATGATGCAAAGCGTTCTATAGGCCCATAAATCCGCTGTTTCCGCTTTCTTCAAGCAGCTGCGTCTACGGAACAAAAGACTGCTTCTACGGAACAAAAGGCTGGGTTTTGTTAGTGGGTTCGGCGCTGGCTACTGGCAAAAAGAAGGTGAATGGTGTTTTTCCTCTCGAAATTTTGAAATATGTAACAAAACTCGTCCGCCTCATAAACAATTCGTTCTGTTAAAAAAAAAGTAAATTTCGAAAGCGAGAGAAAAATACGTAGTTTCACGTATACTTTTTTAGCCCTAACGTTGTGTTTCGAATACAACATAAAGCTTGTACTTGCGCAGAGAGTATGTGCAACAGAAAGCCAAATATAAAACAAAGACAAAAGCATTTCCCTGAGAGAGAGAGAGAGAGAGAGAGAGAGAGAGAGAGAGAGAGAGAGAGAGAGAGACGGAAGGAGGGAGGGAGGGACGGAGGGAGGGAGGGAGGGACGGAGGAAGGGAGAGAAGAGAGAGAGGGAGAAGAGAGAGAGAGTGAGAAGAGAGAGAGAGTGAGAAGAGAGAGAAGAAGAGAGAGAGTGAAAAGAGAGAGGGAGAGAGAGAGAGGAGAGAGAGAGAGAGAGAGAGAGAGAGAGAGAGAGAGAGAGAGAGAGAGAGAGAGAGAGAGTTCTATTAAACATTATAACAACTAGATATTACGAGTACAAATAAACGGCACAGTCAATGAATGGGGAAGGCGTTGAACACAAAACAAAAGACGCCTCCCTCTTAAGGCCACGGCGGAGAACAGAGAGCCGATTTGATGAGAAGGCCATGGCGGAGTACAGAGACCCGATTTGATGAGAAGGCCACGGCGGAGTACAGAGAGCCGATTTGATGAGAAGGCCACGGCGGAGTACAGAGAGCCGATTTGATGAGAAGGCCACGGCGGAGTACAGAGAGCCGATTTGATGAGAAGGCCATGGCGGAGTACAGAGAGCCGATTTGATGAGAAGGCCATGGCGGAGTACAGAGAGCCGATTTGATGAGAAGGCCATGGCGGAGTACAGAGAGCCGATTTGATGAGAAGGCCATGGCGGAGTACAGAGAGCCGATTTGATGAGAAGGCCGTTTCGGAGTACAGAGAGCCGATTTGATGAGAAGGCGACTGGCGTGGGGCGGGATTAGGGACAACGGGACCTGTTTGTACACGGTTGGATGCACTCATTGGGATTGGAAGGGAGCTGAAGCAAGAGTAAACGCATTTTCCGTCGATAAAGGTCTGTTGTTGAGAGGAGGAGATAAACTGCAGGACAGTGAGGAATGCAGTCCGGCCCAGTGCAAGGTATGTTGAGAGGCTCACGCTGACTACCGAAAGAAAAGCTGCCAAGACGCTTGCTCATTCCCATGGTTATCAGTGGGAGAATAGCATCCTCGACTGACATCAGTGGGAGAATAGCATCCTCGACTGACATCAGTGGGAGAATAGCATCCTCGACTGACATCAGTGGGAGAATAGCATCCTCGACTGACATCAGTGGGAGAATAGCATCCTCGACTGACTCAAACACAAGAATAGGACTAATTTGTCGACTCATGCCGTTTGGAAGAAGCTGACATTTTCTACGGCATAACAAACACCTCTTGTGGCATTCTCTGCACAGGCAGCTGGTATCTGCACAGGCAGCGGAAAAATAGCCTTTGTACGTCATTTCCACAAGTCTATTTTTAAATACACTTTTGTTTAAATCCTTTTAATGAAGGAGACTGTGCAAATGTAATGCGATGATACTTTTTATTTATCAAATTTATGTATGGTCACTACGTTAATAAGCATTGCCCGCAAAATCCTTATTATCGATAAATTTCACAATATTACAATCTTTTTATTCAAATTTCGCTGCATGTAGGGCTATCTTATTTTGTAAATCGATGTATAGAAAATGAATTGACGGGAAAATGCCTGCCGATTTGCGAGTGTTTCACGGTGAATTGGGAAGCGTACCGTAATGTACCCGTAGCTGTGCAGACAGCGGCTGCCGTCCTTTTCTCTGGCGTAGCAGATTGGTCCAGCCAGTGCCAGCACAGACATCCGTTTGGGAGGCTTCTGTATGGGTAAAACACATCTACGTCGCAAGTTTCTGATCGGGTTCATTCTGGAAAGTCTGAAGCTAAAGAGACTTCTTCAGGAAAATCGAAACTTTCTGTTTTTCGCAACATTCCTAACTTCGACGTTGGTAAATTGCCGACTTTAGCAGTCTGCTTTGCAGAGTCCGAAACGAGCCACGAAGCTCTGGTTTTGAGGGCTGCGATTCTTTACCAAGTCTTGATGCCCACCTTGCATACTGATCCCGCCAGTCTCCCCATGGTGGAGGCTTGATGGTGCCATTGTAGATTTCACCATTTCTGATCAGCGTCTCTAACTGCCTGGACTCTTCAGTCTGGCTGGTAACATGGACTGGGCGTTTCCGACCACAAAGAGACAAAGAATCAACAGATTGCATATTGAAAGGTTCAGCCGGAATTGTTCACATTTACCGGAAGCATCAGTAGACGCTCTATTCCCAAAGATGAAATGGCTCCCTTTTGTACATGAATGCATTTACAAGACAGCTATACTAAGACAGCTATACTGAGACAGCTATACTAAGACAACTATACTAAGACAGCTATACTAAGACATACTAAGACAGCTATACTAAGACAGCTTTACTAAGACAGCTTTACTAAGACAGCTTTACTAAGACAGCTTTACTAAGACAGCTTTACTAAGACAGCTATACTAAGACATACTAAGACAGCTTTACTAAGACAGCTATACTAAGACAGCTACTAAGACAGCTTTACTAAGACAGCTTTACTAAGACAGCTATACTAAGACATATTAAGACAGCTTTACTAAGACAGCTTTACTAAGACAGCTTTACTAAGACATACTAAGACAGCTATACTAAGACAGCTATACTAAGACAGCTATACTAAGACATACTAAGACAGCAATACTAAGACAGCTTTACTAAGACAGCTATACTAAGACAGCTATACCAAGACAGCTATACTAAGACAGCTTTACTAAGACAGCTATACCAAGACAGCTATACCAAGACAGCTATACTAAGACAGCTATACTAAGACAGCTATACCAAGGCAGCTATACTAAGACAGCTATACCAAGACAGCTTTACCAAGGCAGCTATACAAAGACAACTATACTAAGACAGCTATACTAAGACAGCTATACCAAGACAGCTATACCAAGACAACTATACCAAGACAGCTATACCAAGACCGCTATACTAAGACAGCTATACTAAGACAGCTATACTAAGACAGCTATACTAAGACAGCTATTCTAAGACAGCTATACTAAGACAGCTATACCAAGACAGCTATACCAAGACAGCTATACTAAGACAGCTTTACTAAGACAGCTTTACTAAGACAGCTATACTAAGACAGCTATACTAAGACAGCTATACTAAGACAGCTTTACTAAGACAGCTATTCTAAGACAGCTATTCTAAGACAGCTATACTAAGACAGCTATACTAAGACAGCTTTACTAAGACAGCTATACTGAGACAGCTATTCTAAGACAGCTATACTAACACAGCTATACTAAGACAGCTTTACTAAGACAGCTATTCTAAGACAGCTATTCTAAGACAGCTATACTAAGACAGCTATACTAAGACAGCTTTACTAAGACAGCTATTCTAAGACAGCTATTCTAAGACAGCTATACTAAGACAGCTATACTAAGACAGCTATACTAAGACAGCTATACCAAGACAGCTATACTAAGACAGCTATACTAAGACAGCTTTACTAAGACAGCTATACTAAAACAGCTATACTAAGACAGCTATACTAAGACAGCTATACTAAGACAGCTATACTAAGACAGCTATACTAAGACATACTAAGACAGCTTTACTAAGACAGCTATACTAAGACAGCTTTACTAAGACATACTAAGACAGCTTTACTAAGACATACTAAGACAGCTTTACTAAGACAGCTATACTAAGACAGCTTTACTAAGACAGCTATACTAAAACAGCTATACTAAGACAGCTATACTAAGACAGCTATACTAAGACAGCTATACTAAGACATACTAAGACAGCTTTACTAAGACAGCTATACTAAGACAGCTTTACTAAGACATACTAAGACATCTTTACTAAGACAGCTTTACTAAGACAGCTTTACTAAGACATACTAAGACAGCTATACTAAGACAGCTTTACTAACCATCTCAAAGAGGCGATGGAAACAGGCAATGATACAGCCCTTAGATCAAGCGCCCAATGCTGCCTCCATTGCCACGTGTCCACATAGAACTCTTCACAAAGTCATTTGCCTACAGAGCTGCCATGATTTGGATTTCTTTACCGTTAGCATTGCAAAATGTCGACTCGGTTAATTCAAAATCTAATAAAGAATATGAAGCAAATTCTCTGAGGATTATGACGCAATTATTTGTTGTATTTGCTATGTAAATGGTAACACGAGAGAGAGAAAGAGAGAAAGAGAGAGAGAGAGAGAGAGAGAGAGAGAGAGTGAGAGAGAGAGACAGAGAGACAGAGAGAAAGACAGAGAGAGAAGACAGAGAGAGAAGAGAAGGAGAAAGAGAGAGAAACGATAGAGAAAGAGAAAGAAAGATAGAGAAAAAAAGAAAAAAGAGAGAAATAAACAGAGAGAAAGAAAGAAAAAGAACAAAGAAAGAGAAAAAGAGAACTAGAGAGAGAGAAAGAGAGAGAGACAGAGACAGAGAAAGAAGAGAAGGAGAAAGAGTGAAAGGATAGAGAAAGAGAAAGAAAGAGACAAAGGAAGAGAGAGAGAGCGAGAGAGAGAGAGAAAGAGAGAAAGAAAGAGAGAGAAAATGAGAAAATGAGAGAGAGAGAGAAAAAGTGAATGAGAAAGAGAGAGAGAGAGAGAGAGAGAGAGAGAGAGAGAGAGAGAGAGAGAACTTGAACTTGAACCTCTTTATTAATAAGGCCGCCCGTTACATGTGACAAACAAGGAGAATATATCAAACCATGTTATGCATGATATCTCTGATAATGAACGATAGCTTACAGTCATTTTCTTAACCCAGAAAAGTTCTAATGGAAATCTCCTTCTCCCTCAGAATCAGTGCGTAGTAGATGAACATCCCTACGTCTCATTTTTGCGGGATCTGTTCCCTCAACCAAATGTATGCAACTTTTCTGTGCATTGCATATTACATGCCGACTCATATACTTATCACTAAACTCTTTGTAGAGGGTGCATTACAAGAGAAAATGTTCTTTATTTTCTGTGCTTCTACAAAAAGCGCACATGGTATCCAGATGTTGTCGATTCGTGAACTTTTTGTTCGTCTGCAGATTATTTATTCCAAAGCGGAATCGCACAAAAGTGTCCGGGAATTTCTTGATAGTAAGATGAAATAAATAATCTTCTATTCCAAAATGATCTTTAAATGATGAATACCATTGATATCTAACACTGATAGTAAGTTTTTGGTGCCATGTTTGATGGAAGCAGTTTCTTAGCTTCTGCTTACATTGCTTCAAAAAAGCCTTTTCATTTCTAACTCCCTCTTTTTGCCAGGCATAAGAGAAACTGTACTCGCATAGTAAGTTTTGGATGCGTTCCACCCAATTGAGATTCTGAGCAATTTTAGACTTTTTCAGCATAAGGTAAGCCTGTTTTGGGAGTCGAGTGGATGGCACTGCAGACAACTTGAGCCTATATTTGATAGCTCTGGTGGTATCTGAAACCGACAGAGGATATCGACCTAGATCTCCATAGACCATACAATTTGGTGTACGTGTATCTAGCCCTAAAATCATTTTACAGGCAAATGTATGGACTTTTTCAATGCTGCATTACCCAAAACCCATACCTCTGAACCATAAAGCACGGTGGACTGCACCTGCACGTCGAAAAGCGTAATGATACAAATTATAGCAGGCATGATCTTATGTAATACATTAATCATAGTTACTATGAGAGAGAGAGAAAGAAAGAGAGAGTGAGAGAGAGAGAGAGAGAGAGAGAGAGAGAGAGAAAGAAAGAAAGAGATAGATGACTTCTTTTAACCAAAGGGCTATTGGAGGATGGACTGAATAAATAACAAAAAGGAGTGTTTCGGGCTGTGAGGGGCAGGGGACAAATACATGTAGGTTCCCTTGAGTCTGTTCTGGGGTTAGAAGGGTGGAGAGATGGGGTGGAGTGGGGATAGTTTGGGGGGGGAGGGGCCGGAGGGAGGGGAGGAGGGGGGGGAGTGTGCTGGGTGGTTAGAGCCAGATTTATTGAACTGCACCAGGTCAAAGGCGTCATGCCTACGTAACTGCAAACCCAAAAGGCGCCACTTTTCCCACTGTCAAGAGAGCGTGTTGTGCTTCCATTTCTGTCAAGAGCTCCATGTTGTTCCACCTCCGCGCTACGACTGCCCGGGGTTGGGGGAGGGTGTGATGTGGGGGAAGGGGTGGAGGGAGTGGGGGGTGGGGGAGGGTGCTATATGGGGGATGGTGGGCGGTTGAGAAGTAAGGGTGGGAGTTGCAGAAAGGAGAGGAATTATACAACGCAGGCATTGTAATGACATATTACTGGCTTGTTTCAGCTTTGCTAAATCGAGGATCTTGTGGAAAAACAGATCTGACGAATGATTGGGGATGGGTGGGGGAGAAGAAGGGGAAGGGAGGAGGAGAAAGGGAAAGGGGTGCAATAGGAGGGTATTGTAGTCTTGCGTAGCGCTGGGGTAGGGGGGTTGCAGTGGGTGGGTGACAGGGTGGCAGAAGTGGCCTCGGGGTTGGGCGGAGTGAGTGTTTGAATGTTTTGATTGGAGGCAGTGACAAGTGGCAGATTAACAGACGCATTTGTTTGGACACCGTCACCTCGTTGCGAAATTCCGGACTCTGTTTCCCTTCGGGTGCATGGACACCCGCGAATTACGAAGTACTCAAGAAGGAGTTTCCAGGGTGGATGATCCTGCAGGGTTGCTTACGCAACTGACGGAAGTGCTCCGTAGTCTTCGGGCAGATCCTCTTTGCCGACAGCCAATGCAGAGCCCTGCCAATCAGGGTGGATTAACCGAGTTGGGTGGGACGGTGACGATTGACAAGTTTTCCGGGTGAGTGAAATTGATCCTGTCATCTGGCTTGACACCCCACCCCGAATGAAGTTGCACACCCACCCTGTGTGGAGGTGTAGGGGGAACGCGTCATTCCCGCGTTGTCTGTAGCAGACTTGACTTTGAATAGGAGCGAATATGTTCCCTTTACACAGCTTTTTGTGGCTGATACGTAAAAATGTGGTGGATAGCGATGGAAGGAACAATTCTCTCTTGTAACATACAAAAGTAACCTGCGGTGTCATGGACGAATCTGCTGATGAACTGAACAGGGTTTCTCTGCTCTCTCTAGAGAGGACTTCTGTTCATACTTTATTCTCATGGGAAGGCTGACTGATTTTCAACAGACCTTTCATCTGATAAACAAGTGCGGCTTGATGGATCCAGGATTTGAAAACGACATTTTCTCAGCAGGATGGGCAACATTTAGTATCACGCTTCCGTGCATTTCAAAATGGTGGCAGACATTGGGACTGGCTTGAAACAGCATGGTGATAAAGCTAAAGACACAAGAAAGTTGGTCCTGTCAGCCCATCTTCACCTGGCCATGGCGAGCTTCCTTTCCATTACGAGACAATCCTCCGTCGTGGTGCTACGACTCTGAGTGTCCACTCTGCAGAGGGAGATCCTCTATCAGGAAAACGTGTGACGAGCTTGGCGACCGACTTAGCTCTTCATGCAAGTGAGACAGGTGGGGAAATCGGATGCACGGTTTTCCATGCTTTCCTTGTAAGCCTTTCAAGTCAACAGAACAAAGCCGTGCAATTTTCACTTGGGTTAAAAAGCACAATGCAACACCGCCTGCCGTCTATCACTTGTCATCACAGCGGTGTCAAAGTCTCGTCAAATTTCAATCCCACTGGCGATTGAGCGGACCCGAGAAACGAGTTATTGTCGAGTGCGTGTCGAAGCAGATTTACAGCACCGAGCAAGGTATGAACACAGAACAACATAAAAATTAATAAGGTTATAAAAATGCAATGTCAACGACGTTCTTTCGAAGATTAAAAAAATTTTAATCTACCTTTGGCGTGTTATAATTTTACTAGGTTTTGCGGATGTATACCTATAGACAAGACTTGTTTTGCTTGCGAGGAATATCATTCGTTGCCCATCCTTTAAAGACGAGAAAAGGGGAGAAAAAAACCACGTCAAACTGGGAAGGGCAGATCTGTGACGTCGTGTGGGCAATCGAGCAGACTGGAGACGGTTGGAAGCGTCCGAGAGTTCGGTGTCATTCAGGCGGAGGGAAGTCTGCCTCGAGACGAGGTGTCATTCAGGCGGAGGGAAGTCTGCATCGAGAGTTCGGTGTCATTCAGGCGGAGGGAAGTCTGCCTCGAGACGAGGTGTCATTCAGGCGGAGGGAAGTCTGCCTCGAGACGAGGTGTCATCCAGGCGGAGGGAAGTCTGCCTCGAGACGAGGTGTCATCCAGGCGGAGGGAAGTCTGCCTCGAGACGAGGTGTCATCCAGGCGGAGGGAAGTCTGCCTCGAGACGAGGTGTCATTCAGGCGGAGGGAAGTCTGCCTCGAGACGAGGTGTCATCCAGGCGGAGGGAAGTCTGCCTCGAGACGAGGTGTCATCCAGGCGGAGGGAAGTCTGCCTCGAGACGAGGTGTCATCCAGGCGGAGGGAAGTCTGCCTCGAGACGAGGGACAATCCGACAACTACAGTCTGGGCCTGGGCTCGAGTCCGATCCTTGCAGCGTCCGGAGATTTCCTCCTAATCGTCTCTGCCTCTCCCGCTCTTCCCCCTCGCACCCTGTGTCCTCGTCTCTCTTGTCCACCCAGTGTCTGTACTCAAGACAAGCCCTGCAGAAGTCCTCTCATTGATCTACAGGACTGTCATCTGCCCTGACCCGGCCTAGTTCCCACAGTGCCCTGCCTGCTCCTGCTGGACATTGGATTTGCCCAAGGGACATTTTCAGGGCCACTTGTGTCAGAAAAAATGGACAGCTGTGGAACTACAGATCAACAATCTAGACTGGTCCAGGGATTCAAATACTCGATACTTTTGTAGTGAAATGAAGGATGCTGGTGTGTTAAGATTACTTCATGAAGACGCCTTTGGTGGTACTGACGTCAAGAAAGAAGAAAGAACAGTTAAAACTAGCGGTGTTGCCGGATAAAAATATATGTCTTCAGATTCGTTCGGCGCAGAAAAAGCACGGCTGCATTGTATCGGAACTACAAGAATGGACCACTTGATCCGGCGTCACAACGGGCCTCGGAGCTGATGTTAAGAACTGTCCTGCTTCAGATGCTAGAAAAGTGAAGAAAAGCAGTTGTCACAGGTTTGTCGTAGTCTCAATAATTGCAATTTTGCTGAATTTGTCGAAGCTCTTGATAACCTCGGGATGTTCTCCCTGTAAAACTCCAGTCGGCAAGCGGGAAAAGATGTGTATGAGCTCAACAAGAGAGGAACGAGCTGGCACTTTACTGAAGAAGCTTGAAAAAAACTTCCAGCAAGACACTTTGAGGGGGATTGTTCCGATGAGATTGCACGCATATGTTTGTTAAAGCTGTCCCAGAGGTTCTTCGTCACGACTGAAAGAACAATTGAAGCTCTGCAGTTTTTGCTCTGTGTACGACATACGGTCGGAAGCACTCAAGCCGCCTCCTGGGCGTCTTGGATTGTAGCAATCAAACTTGCTCAAGGAATGACTTAGTGCTCCTTCCGCCTACAAGAGAAATCGAATGTACCTTCCTAGACTTGCTGGTGGATTCTAGTAGTGGTTTTGTGAGGAACTTTCAAGCCTGCCAAGGAGATAGTGATCATTCTTCGTGCCGACTGCATGACTAAACCTGCATCATTGGCGCGTGTTGGAGAGGCGGGGAGGGGACACAACTACATTTCTTGCAAGTTTCCTGACAACTTCGAGAGTCGGTACTGCGAGGAGTAGCCTCCCCTAAATTGCTGCCATCATGGGTCTGTACCTAGTTTGGGAGGAGCTGCAGCAGCTGGAGAGGAGACGCCAGACTGCCAGGCCTCGAAGACGCACTGCAGCAGGCCGCATCTCGGTCCCTCCCACCGCTCCTCCAGCCACCAGGTAGTTATCTCCCTTTGGTACACGGTTGTCTCCCTTTGTCCTGAAAGGGTTCACCTTTGTTCTCAGTTGTCCAATGGAATACGCTTCGACTCTCATAAATGTTATTCAAGTTGTTTCCATTTTTGACACGATACTCTTGCTCTAGTTCAACTTTGCATTGCATGTCCTCCTTTGGTAGAAATCGTTTTGGTCAATGGAGGCTTCTGCGCTCTTTGTCTTCGCTCTCCTTCCCTAGACACGTGGAGGTCGATATTCCAGGACAATGAACGCTTTGTACACCCACAATCCACCTGCAATGATAGCTGTTGATCATGCCAATGCGAGAACAACATAAGAGTCATCATATGAATTATTTTAAAACGTCGAGGATAACTTGAAAGATGACACGTTTGTTTTAGCCACTCGCATTTTACATCTAAAGAGAACTCTTGCGAATATGTCGGTGTATACATTCTCTCCTTCATTCTCATCTGGCGTCAATCTTTGAACTGACTTTTCGCTGCATCATATCCGGCACACATCCTGGCTCTATGCTGCAGGCGCCATCTAGAGGGCGATGTGGCCATCTCGGTGGAGGGACGACACTTCGGGGTGGAGGGGAGGCATTTCGGGGTGGACGTACAATTGGAGGGGTCAAGCAGACGTCCCGCACTCCCGGGTCTGTCTCGATCTGCCACCATGGTGTCCGTGCCCCTGGACAGTGTGCACGTTGTCACCCCCAGCCCCCCACCGCCCCAGCTTCAGCCTCCTCACTCGGCCTGGGACGACACGGAGGAGGGCAACATGGTAACCATGGCAATACCGACATGCTTGGGAAGGGTCGTGTAGCGAGAGATTAGGAGGAGGTGGGGTGGGGTGGGTGAGATGTGAGGTTGAGTTAAATTTGATTCATACAGGGCGAATGTCTCAGAGTGCATGGTACAGAGGAACTTCGAGTACAAGGCCGTCTGTGTGCAGCTCACCGCTGTCTTGAGGTATTGGTTCCTTTGGCGAAATGTTCCTTTTTTATTTCAACATCAGGCCGTTGTTGTAAGATTTCTCC
>JAWQFJ010035503.1:0-25000 GCA_034096865.1 Theodoxus fluviatilis | reverse complement strand
TCAGACATGGGGTCTTTCAACGCAGGGAGAATGACCATGAACATTTTCACATCTGCCATGGCTGGAATATTTCATGGGGCAAGGGCACTCGTTTTACATTTGCAACTTGAAATGAAAAATCCAAATAAGGCATTGATGCAAATGTGTTGAAATCATGAACGACGTGTGGGGTGTTTGTGGACCAAAAACAGGCCTACAGCATCAGCAGCATTTGCACGGTGACAGTGAGTATATGGGTCACCCTGCATTTTAAAACATCACCTTTGACCCTGATGACGTTGCAGGGGGCAGAGCCAAGACGAACATAGAGGTCAACCGAGAGAAGACTACTGGCGTCATTCCTGTCACTGTCCACGTGCCAGATGGACGGGCACCCCCAAACACCGCACCTCTGAAGGCTTGGTCCTCCACCTCCCCCCCTCGCCAGCCCCTGGAGTCGCCTAGGAGCGACACAGAATCCACTGATGAGCAACAACATGTCACTCCAGACAAGCCCCGCCCACAAGCCCCGCCCCCTGTTTTGTCGTCAGCCAATCAGAAACGTAAGTGAGCTTGCAAACTCCGTGGTGGTCATTTCTCTCATATGTAAAGGTCATGCAGTTACTTTACCCAGTTTTTGTTCTTCCTCTTGAATTCTGCAGTTATTGATCTGTCCATCAATCTTACTCAATTATGTTTGTTTTTTGCTTCCTTTCCTTCCTCCTCCTCATCTCTCTCTCTCTCTCTCTCTCTCTCTCTCTCTCTCTCTCTCTCTCTCTCTCTCTCTCTCTCTCTCTCTCTCTCTCTCTCTCTCTCTCTCTTCTTTCTCTCTCTCTCTTTCTCTCCGTGTGTATGCGTACGTATGTGTGTGTATATTTGTGCGTGCGTGCCTACGTGTGTGCGTGTGTATTTGTGAGTGTGTTTGTGTGTGTGTATGTGTGTATGTGTGTGTATGTTTGTTTGTGCGTCCCTACGTGTGTGTGTGTGTGTATTTGTGAGTGTGTGTGTGTGTGTGTGTGTGTGTGTGTGTGTGTGTGTGTGTTTGCGCCCGCGCCTATGTGTGTGTGTTTGAGTGCATGCGTACGTGCCTCTGTGAGTTGGTATGTGCATATTTATTTGCTTCTCTGTCGGGCTGTCTGTCTCCTTACCTGTCTGTTCAAAGTCCTTCGCTTCCTAACCTCCACTGGTAAATGATCTCAGTGCTGCACGCAATCACACAGCGCCAAAGGAGGACACCAACACGCAAGAAGTTCCCACCAAAAGCGCCCCTGTCGATGACATCACGCCTCCTCGAGTCCACCTGCACGATGCGTCCACGCCACGCGTTATGCCCGCAGTACCGGAAGTGACGGATGACGAGGTGGACAAAGTACTTCAAGTGGTCATCAGTAAGACTGTCTGCTTCCGGTTTGACGAAATGCCTCCTGGGAGTAGTTTGGTCATGTGACAGTCATGTGGTCCTAGCTATTGCATGCTGTATCTAGCACCGTTGGGAGACTGCATGCTGGATGTTGATTTCGCTTTTGTGTTTTGTTTCATGCAACGCCTTCAATTGATTGCTTTTGGTTTTGTCTCAAGCAACACCTTCCATCGGTTGTCTTTGGTGTTGTTTCATGCAACACCTTCCATCGTATTGCTTTTGGTTTTGTTTCAAGCAACACCTTCCATCGGTTGTCTTTGGTGTTGTTTCATGCAACACCTTCCATCGGTTGTCTTTGGTGTTGTTTCATGCAACCCCTCCAATTGATTAATTCTGTTTTGTTTCATGCAACACCTTCCATCGGTTGTCTTTGGTGTTGTTTCATGCAACCCCTCCTATTGATTAATTCTGTTTTGTCTCAAGCAACACCTTCCATCGGTTGTCTTTGGTGTTGTTTCATGCAACCCCTCCTATTGATTAATTCTGTTTTGTCTCAAGCAACACCTTCCATCGGTTGTCTTTGGTGTTGTTTCATGCAACCCCTCCAATTGATTAATTCTGTTTTGTTTCATGCAACACCTTCCATCGGTTGTCTTTGGTGTTGTTTCATGCAACCCCTCCAATTGATTAATTCTGTTTTGTCTCAAGCAACACCTTCCATCGGTTGTCTTTGGTGTTGTTTCATGCAACACCTTCCATCGGTTGTCTTTGGTGTTGTTTCATGCAACCCCTCCTATTGATTAATTCTGTTTTGTTTCATGCAACACCTTTCATGTATTGATTTTGGTTTTGCCTCATACAAAACTTTCAATTGGTTGTCTTTGGTTTTTCTTCACACAGCACCTTTCATTTATTGCTTTGGTTTTGTCTCATGCAACGCCTTCCGCTGGTTGCTTTTGACATGCACGCGTTGTTGTTACTATTGTTGTTGCTGTCATATTTGTTGCTCATGCTGTGTTGCTGTCGTAGCTGTGGGAAAGCAACACATATGCTTTGACAATGGTTTGAGAAACTCTTTTCGATTGTGTACTTTTATCTTTTTTTTTGTCTGACGGATTTGCTCAGAGTTATAACGGTTACGGCAGATTAGGATATTGCACGTTCCTTGTGTGACATTGGCTACGCTTGCATGGGGCATGGAAACATTGAGTCTCTGCACAGTTTGATGCTGCAGAATAGTGGAATAATAATATACACCTTTTGTTAATTTTAAAGAAAGATTAATCAAAACTCATTTTCTGTTGTGAACAGTACAGTCGAGTTTATCTTCATGATGTTTAGTGCAATTCTTTTAAGAAATAAAGGATACATTTTTGTTGCTTAATGCTTCGAGCATCCTTCCAAAATGTAAGAAGCTTCAGAATGTTGTTTTATTACTATCTGCAAAGCAAACAGCTAATTGTAAACTTGTGTAATAACGATCTAGTTCTGCGTCCTGATTGGTCAGACAAGACTGCTGCTACGTCCTGATTGGTCAGACAAGACTGCTGCTACGTCCTGATTGGTCAGATAAGACTGCTGCTACGGCCTGATTGGTTAGATAAGACTGCTGCTACGTCCTGATTGGTCAGATAAGACTGCTGCTACGTCCTGATTGGTCAGATAAGACTGCTGCTACGGCCTGATTGGTCAGATAAGACTGCTGATACGGCCTGATTGGTCAGACAAGACTGCTGCTACGGCCTGATTGGTCAGATAAGACTGCTGCTACGGCCTGATTGGTCAGACAAGACTGCTGCTACGTCCTGATTGGTCAGATAAAACTGCTGCTACGGCCTGATTGGTCAGATAAGACTGCTGCTACGGCCTGATTGGTCAGATAAGACTGCTGCTACATCCTGATTGGTCAGATAAGACTGCTGCTACGTCCTGATTGGTCAGATAA
The DNA here is from genome assembly GCA_034096865.1 of Theodoxus fluviatilis. Lineage (NCBI taxonomy): Eukaryota > Metazoa > Mollusca > Gastropoda > Cycloneritida > Neritidae > Theodoxus > Theodoxus fluviatilis. Next base: position 21,716 of record JAWQFJ010035503.1, on the reverse strand, counting down.
GACTGCTGCTACGGCCTGATTGGTCAGATAAGACTGCTGCTACGTCCTGATTGGTCAGATAAGACTGCTGCTACGTCCTGATTGGTCAGATAAGACTGCTGCTACGGCCTGATTGGTCAGATAAGACTGCTGCTACGGCCTGATTGGTCAGATAAGACTGCTACTACGGCCTGATTGGTCAGATAAGACTGCTGCTACGTCCTGATTGGTCAGATAAGACTGCTGCTACGTCCTGATTGGTCAGATAAGACTGCTGCTACGTCCTGATTGGTCAGATAAGACTGCTGCTACGTCCTGATTGGTCAGATAAGACTGCTGCTACGTCCTGATTGGTCAGATAAGACTGCTGCTACGTCCTGATTGGTCAGACAAGACTGCTGCTACATCCTGATTGGTCAGATAAGACTGCTGCTACGGCCTGATTGGTTAGATAAGACTGCTGCTACGTCCTGATTGGTCAGATAAGACTGCTGCTACGTCCTGATTGGTCAGACAAGACTGCTGCTACGTCCTGATTGGTCAAACAAGACTGCTGCTACATCCTGATTGGTCAGATAAGACTGCTGCTACGTCCTGATTGGTTAGATAAGGCTGCTGCTACGGCCTGATTGGTTAGATAAGACGGCTGCTACGTCCTGATTGGTCAGATAAGACTGCTGCTACGACCTGATTGGTCAGACAAGACTGCTGCTACATCCTGATTGGTCAGATAAGACTGCTGCTACGTCCTGATTGGTTAGATAAGACTGCTGCTACGTCCTGATTGGTTAGATAAGACTGCTGCTACGTCCTGATTGGTCAGATAAGACTGCTGCTACGGCCTGATTGGTTAGATAAGACTGCTGCTACGTCCTGATTGGTCAGATAAGACTGCTGCTACGACCTGATTGGTTAGATAAGACTGCTGCTACGTCCTGATTGGTCAGACAAGACTGCTGCTACGTCCTGATTGGTTAGATAAGACTGCTGCTACGGCCTGATTGGTTAGATAAGACTGCTGCTACGTCCTGATTGGTCAGATAAGACTGCTGCTACGTCCTGATTGGTCAGATAAGACTGCTGCTACGTCCTGATTGGTCAGATAAGACTGCTGCTACGTCCTGATTGGTCAGATAAGACTGCTGCTACGTCCTGATTGGTCAGATAAGACTGCTACTACGTCCTGATTGGTCAGATAAGACTGCTGCTACGTCCTGATTGGTCAGATAAGACTGCTGCTACGTCCTGATTGGTCAGATAAGACTGCTGCTACGTCCTGATTGGTTAGATAAGACTGCTGCTACGTCCTGATTGGTCAGATAAGACTGCTACTGCGTCCTGATTGGTTAGATAAGACTGCTACTACGTCCTGATTGGTTAGATAAGACTACTACTACGTCCTGATTGGTCAGATAAGACTGCTGCTACTGCCTGATTGGTCAGATAAGACTGCTGCTACAGCGAAGTTGGTGTAAGCGTTGCTCAATTAGCACAGGTCCTTGACGAAAAGCTGCGTTCAAGGGAGTCAACTCCTGCAAACATTGTCGCTTTGCTGATGTGGAACAAGTAGAGACTAATAACGACAAGGAACCATCACATTTATACACACATATATATACTTGGGATTATTTTTCCATTAGGAACCTCATTTGATTATTACAGCTGTTGAGAATGAGAACGTTGAAGAACCGCGTTGATAGTGACAAAATACCGATGTTTATCTCTTGAGAAATAGAGAAAGAGAGTAATGGCATAATGTCGCTAGCAAACTTTCGCTTCCATGATAAACTTTCTTCGGGGATGTTCACCCCTCAGATGTGTGTCAAGCAACTCAGTTTCACTTAAACATCCTTCCAATGGCGTCCGCGCGCTGTCGGGAAGCCTGACTCTAGACAATATCGCTCTAGGACCCTCTCCTGCTGTAGGGGCACAATCCATGTTCATCTCTCTATCCTTTTCCATATTTCCTTCTCTCCATTCCTCCATATGCCCAGAAGCATCTCTCCATCCTTTGATTTTTTTCTTCTCTCCATCCCTACGTCTGCCTGCAGGTCAGACCAAACGAGACGCTACCGCCATGACACGCCATGACACCCAGGGAGGGAGAGAAGAGGAGGGGCTCAAGTCACCCACCAAGCAGGGGGGAGCGGATGACCTCTTTCCCTACCCCCACCCCTTCTCCTACAGCAAGGGACAGGCGGCCCCGCCCGAAGATCCAAGACAGGTGGCCTTCGCCCCCACCCCTGATGCAGGTAGGTGGTGGCAGTCAGGTGTTGGGGCTGTGTAGACTGGTGTGACACAGGTAGGTGGTGGCAGTCAGGTGTTGGAGCTGTGTAGACTGATGTGACACAGGTAGGTGGTGGCAGTCAGGTGTTGGAGCTCTGTAGACTGATGTGACACAGGTAGATAGTGGCAGTCAGGTGTTGGGGCTGTGTAGACTGATGTGACACAGGTAGGTGGTGGCAGTCAGGTGTTGGAGCTGTGTAGACTGATGTGACACAGGTAGGTAGTGGCAGTCAGGTGTTGGGGCTGTGTAGACTGATGTGACACAGGTAGATAGTGGCAGTCAGGTGTTGGGGCTGTGTAGACTGATGTGACACAGGTAGGTGGTGGCAGTCAGGTGTTGGGACTGTGTAGACTGATGTGACACAGGTAGGTAGTGGCAGTCAGGTGTTGGGGCTGTGTAGACTGATGTGACACAGGTAGGTAGTGGCAGTCAGGTGTTGGGGCTGTGTAGACTGATGTGACACAGGTAGGTAGGGGCAGTCAGGTGTTGGAGCTGTGTAGACTGATGTGACACAGGTAGGTAGTGGCAGTCAGATGTTGGAGCTGTGTAGACTGATGTGACACAGGTAGGTAGTGGCAGTCAGATGTTGGAGCTGTGTAGACTGGTGTGACACAGGTAGGTAGTGGCAGTCAGGTGTTGGAGCTGTGTAGACTGATGTGACACAGGTAGGTGGTGGCAGTCAGGTGTTGGGGCTGTGTAGACTGGTGTGACACAGGTAGGTGGTGGCAGTCAGGTGTTGGGGCTGTGTAGACTGATGTGACACAGGTAGGTAGTGGCAGTCAGGTGTTGGGGCTGTGTAGACTGATGTGACACAGGTAGGTAGTGGCAGTCAGGTGTTGGAGCTGTGTAGACTGATGTGACACAGATAGGTGGTGGCAGTCAGGTGTTGGGGCTGTGTAGACTGGTGTGACACAGGTAGGTGGTGGCAGTCAGGTGTTGGGGCTGTGCAGACTGATGTGACACAGGTAGGTAGTGGCAGTCAGGTGTTGGAGCTGTGTAGACTGATGTGACACAGGTAGGTAGTGGCAGTCAGGTGTTGGAGCTGTGTAGACTGATGTGACACAGGTAGGTGGTGGCAGTCAGGTGTTGGGGCTGTGTAGACTGATGTGACACAGGTAGGTGGTGGCAGTCAGGTGTCGGAGCTCTGTAGACTGATGTGACACAGGTATTTAGTGGCAGTCAGGTGTTGGAGCTGTGTAGACTGGTGTGACACAGGTAGATAGTGGCAGTCAGGTGTTGGAGCTGTGTAGACTGATGTGACACAGGTAGGTAGTTGCAGTCAGGTGTTGGGGCTGTGTAGACTGATGTGACACAGGTAGGTAGTGGCAGTCAGGTGTTGGGGCTGTGTAGACTGATGTGACACAGGTAGGTAGTGGCAGTCAGGTGTTGAAGCTGTGTAGACTGATGTGATACAGGTAGGTAGTTGCAGTCAGGTGTTGGAACTGTGTAGACTGGTGTGACACAGGTAGGTGGTGGCAGTCAGGTGTTGGAGCTGTGTAGACTGATGTGACACAGGTAGGTGGTGGCAGTCAGGTGTTGGGGCTGTGTAGACTGATGTGACACAGGTAGGTGGTGGCAGTCAGGTGTTGGAGCTGTGTAGACTGATGTGACACAGGTAGGTGGTGGCAGTCAGGTGTTGGGGCTGTGTAGACTGATGTGACACAGGTAGGTGGTGGCAGTCAGGTGTTGGGGCTGTGTAGACTGATGTGACACAGGTAGGTAGTGGCAGTCAGGTGTTGGGGCTGTGTAGACTGGTGTGACACAGGTAGGTAGTGGCAGTCAGGTGTTGGGGCTGTGTAGACTGGTGTGACACAGGTAGGTGGTGGCAGTCAGGTGTTGGGGCTGTGTAGACTGGTGTGACACAGGTAGGTAGTGGCAGTCAGGTGTTGGGGCTGTGTAGACTGATGTGACACAGGTAGGTAGTGGCAGTCAGGTGTTGGGGCTGTGTAGACTGGTGTGACACAGGTAGGTGGTGGCAGTCAGGTGTTGGGGCTGTGTAGACTGGTGTGACACAGGTAGGTGGTGGCAGTCAGGTGTTGGGGCTGTGTAGACTGATGTGACACAGGTAGGTGGTGGCAGTCAGGTGTTGTGGCTGTGTAGACTGGTGTGACACAGGTAGGTAGTGGCAGTCAGGTGTTGGAGCTGTATAGACTGATGTGACACAGGTAGGTAGTGGCAGTCAGGTGTTGGGGCTGTGTAGACTGATGTGACACAGGTAGATAGTGGCAGTCAGGTGTTGGAGCTGTGTAGACTGATCCCATTCCAAGGAATGAACCGCTGCACTGTACCTCGCACATAATCAGCTGCTACCCTGTGTCGTCTCTATGTGTTGGAACCCTGTGTGTGCGTAAATGAGTATGAATGTAGAAGCTAAACATCTATGATGCACCTTCGTGACTGCGTGAGTGTTGGTTCAGCGTCTATGACGTGCCAACGAAGAAAAAAATGTATTAAAAAGGAGCCTCATCAACACCATTTAACTACTGATATGCAGATTACCAGGTCCTGGCGGTCTCATATCCAGTAGTCTCCCCTCTTGCATGTGTGCATAGTTAGCTCCTGAACCTCTACTCGCCTATTGAAGTGACGGGCGGATTAAGGCGAGCATGCTTTGGCGTTGGTTCAATCTCTGGGATGGGAGAACTCTGAGTTATCAATTTCAAGGAACTCTTAAGTAAGGGTTATCTAGGTTTTTTTGTAGAACTCACGTCTGGAACGCGTTTTTTGTGCATAACATTACCATGTCGACATCACTGAGAAATGCCATGATACCGTTGCCAGGCAACACGGCTCCCCCGAGGCTGTCCTGCAGCAGCCCCAAGTCCGTCAACTCCGGATCTAGGGGCAGACAATCCAAGCCCCAAAAGAAAGGCAAGCCTGTTTTTCACTTTATACTTCATATCAATGACATTAATCTATTATCGGATCCAGAGACAGCGCGCGACGGCACACCTATGGTGCTTGGGACGGGCTGCTGGATACGACCTGGAGAGCACGAAGGCCTCAGCCTGGCACCACACTGAAGTAGGAAGTGTCTTGGCAGCGCAGACTGAATACAATGTTTTCTGGTAAAAGGCTGCTAGAGAACGCTGCCCGTTTGGTGTAAACATCCTTCCCCATCTCCTGCCCATCGCCCCCATCATCACCCCCCCTACCCCCCCCCCCCCCCCCCCCTGCCCTGAGTCAGCTGCCAGTAAGGTGTGTGTCCAATCGCAAGTGCCTACTGTGAGCTGGGGGTAAAGAAAATACACCCAACGCGTCTTCCTACGTTATTCGTGCAGGTGCTTGTACTCGTAACTATATATTTGCCCTTACTCCTACCATCTTTAGTAATTTATCGTGGTGAAGAGCCTTACATAGCGGAACAGGCTGAGAGGTCGTACAACCCCATTATAACCACTACCGATCACAAGATCACAAGTTTTGAATTGTATTCTTGACAAATACATCATTCGTAGCTTTCAGGTAGAAGAGTCCCGTTGGGCATTTAGTGAAGTCCATGCATGCAAATGAACAAATTCTTGGAGTGACGTCATTCATAGGTTTTGGGTAGAAGAGTCCCGTTGGGCATTTAGTGGAGTCCATGCATGCAAATGAAAACATTCTTGGAGTGACCCAGGCTTACTTCCCAGGAGCCAGATCTCGGCAAGGCTCAGACAACCGGAAGTCGAGGAGGAGACGTACCGGAAGCGAGGGTTCTTCCCAAGGAAGAGAGGAACAGAGAGGCAAAGGCAAAGGTAATGCATGACGTCACTTGCAGTATAACGTCAGCTCTGTGTAGCACTCTTCTCACTGCAGTGTGTGTGTGGTAACGTGCACTTGACCTCCCTCTCGCACTGCATAATTACGTCATGTGTATGCAGCTTTCTCCACTGCAGTGTGACGTCATCAGTGGGCAGCACCGCCCTTGCTGATCTAGCGCATGTGCACGGCTACACACTGAACCATACAGAACTGCACTGCATGAATAGCTCTGCACGGCATTGCATGAACTGAACTGATAGCGATGCACTGATTATAGTCATAGCGATACATACACATTTCCCTACGCTATGCACTGAGCGCCCAGAGTGAGAAATCCACGGAAGGCGGGCGGGCCTCCGCGTCGTGACGCATGTGCCTGTACCGTGCAGATTGCGTAGTCGTCTTCCGTAAACCCGTCCTCGATTGTAAGACACGTGTTGTCTGCTCTCGTCGTCTCTTTGTGCAAGCTCCATTTCAGTGGGCAACGGTTTACCTTGTTGTTTGCTTTTGCTCCATGCCTTGCATGCTTCCTCTGTTGGAGAATGTTTATTCATGAGATCGTTTGCGCTGATCATCATGTTGTGCGTAATGCCTGAATGGGCAGGCTTCTTCCCATGCACTTCGCTCCTGCGATGTACTTCACACGCTCTCAGAGTTTGGAATATTGTGTGTGTGCCACAGGATTTCCGTTGCTGAAATTGTTGTCTCCGTAAATATACCTATGCCTTTTTAAATTATCACTTTCTTTCCAATGGAGGTCAGAATTGTTCTGCTGTTAAGTCAGTGCTTGGCATTTAGTCTGTAAGGAATAGAAGTGCTTCTCAGAAGGCGTAACACAAAGGGAAGTGACTGTGCAAAAAGGGATTACGTCTGTCCACTTACCCTTGTACAACAGACAGCATCTAGATCGACGCTACCAACCACCCAGTTCTATGTCTCAGAAACGCAGCTGTCATTTCTCATACACATGGATAGTAGGAGAGGGGTGGGATGGGGGGAGTGTCACAGATATGGGCAGACATCAGGCTCTCCTCCACGACTGTGTGGGTTCGTGCAAGGCGGAAAAATGAGATTGCTTGATTAAGATCTTTGTATAATATTCATGACATTCTGATAAGTACACGTCATGGAACAGTAAGCTTGCGAATTGCCTCTCTGCTACTGCAACTCAACCCCAGCTCAAGAGAAAAATGTCGCTGCAATTTCGTCGCTGTAATCACCGTAACCGGTTTTCCTCTCAACAGCAAATGCTTCCCAGCGTGAACCGTTGTCTGGACCAGCCTGTCGATTCATGGCTGTCACATGAATAAACATAGGCTGGATTTCCGCTTTCATTGCGAACTGTGAGAAACCCGTGTCGTCCTTGTCGATATCACGCCCGTCCCTTGACCTTGTTGACCTTTCGCTCTGACGACTGCAATCCACGCCACTAAATTCCTGTGGCTCCCTGGTGGCCTTTCCGCTCCGTCGGACTTCCTGTGCCAGTTCCAACATTCCCATATTGCCTGTCTGCAGTTTTTCACGCTCCAAAGAAAACTCCCAATCGGAAAACCTTAATCGGCAGCGGACCTGTCATTGTACTTCACGCTTGGAGAGTCACTCGCGCTAGTAAAACAGAGTGCCGGGCCCTTGTCTAGCTTTTTCACGCTGAAATCGAGGAGCCGTCCTGACTGGTTTGGGAAGCTTGTCCATGGAGACACAGGCCGTGAATTGGGTTTGCCTGCATGACGACCTCCTTGCAGTACCAGCGTCATTGGCGCCTTGGTTTGCCAAGGATCTGGTGGGATCGGGTTCCACTAATTGTCTGAAGATTATAGGAAAAACGGCACCCCTGAGGAGAGGGTCAACACGTGGACAAACACGGGCACCAGCGTCTGCAGACCTTGTGCCTGTCTTCAGACTGGGACCAGTTCCCATGGCCATGGTTTGTAAGGTCTTTAGAGCTCCAAAGTTTCTCACAGTTACTGTCTTTGGAGTCCCTCAAAAATGTCGCCAGGACCCGTCTGTTTCCCTTTGGTTTGTCAACTCACTTCTTGCTGGGTTTCGCTCCACAACATTGAGGGAAGCATTCTGAGAGGTTTTTCTGCAGAATCTGCAAGGTATTTCCATCGGACTTCCTTGTGATCTGATCAGCCTGTCCATCTCTTCTTACGTTTCCGTCCGTCTGTCTGTGTGTGCTATTTGTTTGTTTGTGCACTCGCGCGCTGGGATGTATCTGTAAGTGTGTGGCTGCCTGTCTGTGTGCATTTCTTTGTGTGTCTGTATGTCTGTGTCTTTGCTTCTGTTAGTCCGTGTGTCTGTGTATGGCTGTGCATGTGAGTGTCTGTGTGTGGCTCTATTAATCTGTTTATGTGTGTGTTTGACTCTGCCTTTCTGTCACTCTTCTCTCTATTACAATTTCGCCGTCCGTACCAATGTGTTCTTGTCTCTATATATTTTTCTGTCTCTTATTGAATGTCTCAGAGAGAGAGAGAGAGAGAGAGAGAGAGAGAGAGAGAGAGAGAGAGAGAGAGAGAGAGAGAGAGAGAGAGAGAGAGAGAGAGAGAGATTTGATCGATTCATCTTTATTTCGGCCGACGAAACATCACAATAAAAACTTACTGATTAAACAAGTGATTAAGTTTATATGTACATGTGTATATATTGACAACATCCGGTTTCCATTTTCTGGCTAAAATACAAGTGACAGTTCCAGCCTTTTGCACACATTTCCATAAAATCAAGTAATATTTACATTTTATATCAACAAAATCTGAAACTACACAGTGTACAAATTCAAGAGAGAGAGAGAGAGAGAGAGAGAGAGAGAGAGAGAGAGAGAGAGAGAGAGAGAGAGAGAGAGAGAGAGAGTCAGTCTAATTATCTCAAGAATTATACATGCACCATTTCTTAAACATACTAAAATCGGTAGATAGCGTACCAGAGAAACAAAATTCAAATATAGAACTTGACGTAACTGCAATGAAAAATACATAAAAACAATTTTCTAAACATCCAAATGTTAAAAACAAATAACATACATGTAGGCCAAAACCTCTTGATATACACTCCCTCCCCTACTCCCCCACCCCCAATCAGCCGGAACCCCTCCAATAGTTCAGCCAGGGGTGGCCTGAAGCAAAAACTATTCTTGTGTAACTATATAATCTTTGCCTGAAGTAAGCATATGTGAAGAATGGACAATGTAGGATACACACTTATACTTATAGCCGTTCCACTGTCCTGACGTCAGATGAAAGCTGGAAAACTATGCCTGAGAATAGTGCGAATTTTGTCTTTGAACATATAGGCAAAGATTTGATACATTTTATGTCATCAGGCAGTGTATTCCACAGACTGCCCCAGAGTAAGATATGATCGATTTGAACAAATCGATGCGAGGCTGAGGCAGGAGAAATTTGTTATGTCCTCTGAATGATGACTGCTCAAATAGTTTGGTTAGATATTCTGGTGTTCGGCCATCTTTTACCTTTTTCACAAGCACACACTTATTGAGCTGCAGATGCTTATGGAGAGGCAAAATGTCTAGCATTTCCATTTTCTTTTCAGTGCTGAGAGATTTATTTGGGACCATAAGCTTAGAAGCTCTTCTGTATAATGAATTAACTCTTCAAATTAGCTTCACTACAGTTATCCCACAATGTTGATGCGTAGTTGATGTGTGATACGATGTGGGCACTGAAAAAGATTTTGCAGGTTTCCGTTTCTACAAAGTGCCTCAGCTTTGACAGTAGAAAGAGATTGCACACTTCCAAAAAAGAGAAAGAAAACAAAAAACAAGATGACTTTCTGTGTTTGTACTTCTTAGAATATTTCGATGCCTTTCGGCAACTTCTTCAGCAAAGCATAAAATATCGTCAAGATGACGTATAAAAAGAATTACGTGTGCTATGACATAAGACATTCTTATAGTCTTGGATGTCCTGGCTGGCTAATTACCACGATAGTCCACAAAATGAGCAAATATAAGTCCAAGAATTCTGGAGAAAGAAACAGCATATCACACACACACACACACACACACACACACACACACACACACACACACACACACACACACGCAAATACACACACATAGAAAGAGATTGCTTGAAATCTTTTTGCACATCAGATTTATGTGTGAGTTCCAGTCTAACTGTTCGTCAATCATCACCCCAAGCACTTTGTGTTCTTTCACCTTTTCTAACGGCCCAGCATCAAGTGAGAGTGGAAGTGACAAAGGATGTAGTTGATGTTTTTGCCTTGTGGTTATCACCATATTCTTGGTTTTGGACGGGTTGAGGACCATATGATTTGAAAGACACCAGCAACATGTTTCATCAAGACTCTTTTGGAGTTTATCTGCCACAGTTTCGGTTGAGCTGTCCGCGGTAGACAGCGTTGTATCATCTGCAAACATGTTACACGAGACCTTTCTATCTGTGATATGCAAGGATAGGTCATTTATGAATAAGCAGAATAAGAGGGGGCCTAGTACAGATCCCTGTGGGACACCCGCTTTTAGAATACCATACTTTGAAACGTGCCCATCGAATTGGACACATTGTTGTCGATTATCCAGGAATGACTGAAAAAAATTCACAGTCGTGTGACCATGAAAATAAAGAGCTAGTTTATCCAATAGTATGCCGTGATGTACCATGTCAATGACTTTTCTGAACTCTAGGAAGACAGATCATATCCCTTTTGTGGTGTTAATGGCGTGCAGCCAGGTGTCTCTCAGGTGGGATAATGCAGTATGGCAGGAGTGTTTTGGTCGGAAGCCCGATTGAAGGGGGTGTAGAAGACTGTGTCGATCAAGAAATGCCAACAGATGATTGTGAACGTGCTTTTCGATTGGTTTTGATAAAATTGATAGAACTGATATGGATCGGAAGTCATCTAGACGTGGGAGTTTTCACTTTTGGTAGAGGGATAACTTTAGCTTTTTTCCATTCATCTGGGAAGTTGTGCTTGATAATGCACACATCGTATATGTATGTGAGCGAGTCGATTACATATGGAAGAGAGAGTTTAAGAAGAAAGCTATTGATGCCATCAGGTCCTGTTGTTTTTGAGTTGAGTTTTTCAATAAATCTGCCAACTTCATGAACAGCAAGAAGAGGAATCTCAAATTCCAATGAAGACAATAGTCTGTCCTGGCAGAATTCTTGGAGATATGCTGTTTCAGATAGGAAATTATGGTTGCTATCGCGAGGGAATAACATTTCAGCCACAGAAAGGAAGTGATTATTGCAGTCAATAACATCATCGGATGGGCATGATGAGGGAGCTTTAGCTCCGTTTCGTTTGGTAAAGGTATTTATGGCGTTCCATACTGAGGTGATGTTTTTGTTATCAGTTATAAGTTTCTGAAAATATTCTTTCTTTGCTTTCCTCACTAAGCTTTTAACTGCATTTCTTTGTTTTTTGTATGCAACGAAATCATTGCTTTTCCTGTGTTTATCTCTGAGGGACGTTGCTTGCATTACTTCCTTGGTTAACCATGGTGGTAGCGTTGGATGACGCACGCGTTTTCTTCTGATCGGAACGTGTTTGTTAATTACTCCTAGAAATATGTTGTACCAAAGCTGAAGTGCACAGTTTGGATCGGTGTGATATTGGACTTCATGGAACGGTGTCTTTTGGAGGTCAGAACAAAAGGTTTTAGCATCAAAGTTTTTGAACGATCTATAGGTCAGATATGAATGATCGCGTTTTTTGCTTTTGGAGAGTTTAGCGTGCAAGGAGCAGATGATTGGAAAATGATCACTAATGCCCATTCTTGGCACCCAAATGCTTTGTACCAGATGGATGTTGGTGGTATATATGTGATCCATAAGAGTCGATGTTGACTGAGTGACCCTAGTGGCTGTATGAACTAATTGCTTGAGTCCAAAGAGCAGGATAGTTGAATGCCATGCACCGTTAGTTTTTAGGTAGTCTATATAAAAGTCACCAAGAAGAAGAATATCTTTTCCAAGAGCACTGCACTTTGTCCATCATGCTTACGAATCATCATACCAACAGAAGGTGGAGGCAGGGTTTCTGTACAAGAATCCCAGGAGAAGAGAAGTCTTTGAATATTGTTTCAGCTCCAACCAAATACACTCAACACTTGAAGATTCAAGGTCATGTCTTCTATAAATAGAGTTTCGTAGATCATATATTAATGTAGATTGCTAACCCAGTGTGCCCAGGTAGCACAGGATCGCGTCGTACGATGTCAAATCCTGATATTCCAATTGCTTCATCACTGATTTCACTGTGAAGGCGATATTCACTTATTCCAAGAATGTCTAACTGTTCTTTCTGAATAAGAGCAAAGACCATACATTACTAAGACCGCGCCCTCGGTTATTTTTGCACTACGCGGAGCGAGGTACGGATTTAGAGTTACGTCCCCGTTTTCGCGTGTCTTTCGTCGCTAGCGAGAATAGCAACGAGTAGGAGTCTGCAACCTTCGGCGGCTTGCATATCCTCATTCTGCAAACTACATAATACATAAAGCATGCAGCAGAGGATAATTGCAAAGAATTCACTTACCTCAACGTATGGAAGAGGGTAGGCTTCCGAAACTAGGGATGCAGACAAATCCAGAATGCACTCGATCAATGTCTATCCTGCTGTACTCGCGGTACTGAAGGGTAAGGAAAAGTGAATACCAATGTCTTTCCACACGTTGCATTGTCTTTGTCATCACAGTTTTTAACAGATTCAGCATTTTTAACAGCAGTATTTTCTCCCTGAGGTACAACAGTGAAAGGAATCTTGTGCGTCACAAATTACGAAGTTTGATGATTTTCTGTTCTTCTCGCGTTTATGCGCGAAAAATCGAGGCAGTGCAGTCGATCCTTGAGAGTTGACTTCAGGCGTCCATGGATGAATGTGCTCACGATGCAAGGCAAGGCTTGCAAGTTCCTCCTGGGCATTCAAGAGTGAATTTATTTCCGAGGAGAGAAACAAGCCGATATTTCACTTTGTCCGGGTGAAGTACACTCTCAACGTTTTTGCTGTACACCTCTTCCATCATCTCCACTGCGCGTGACAGATCATCACTTGGTACTCTGAGACCTTTTCCTGCAGCGTGATTGTATTCCTTGAATAGAAGAAGGAGCTCGTTGTTTGTGCCCGTCGGTAACCCTGACCACGACTGTTGACATGATGCACACAGACTTGGCGTGATCTTCTTCGCGATGTACCCTGATATGAACGTCAAGGCACAATTTTCTGCAATTTGATTTGCAGATACCAGGGTTGTGATGTCATTTTGATGGTCAGTGCCATCCTTGTGGTCTTGTTCCAGCTGCATTGGCTCCTGGAGTGACGTAGTTCTCAGTTGTCATCAAAGTTTTCAGGTTGATCAAGAATTTCGCCGAGTCCCCAGCACAGTTGCTCCCGTCACTGTGAGTGAATATTTGATCCACCATGACCTGGCGCAAGATCTTTCTCAGCTGGCCTGCACAGGAGTTGTCCACACGTACTAAATTTCCCCTGATTCTGGAGAAGGGGTTCTCAAGGCAGTCCTGGTTTAGTCTATCTGTCAAGAGAAACTTGAACGCATGATGTTCATGAAGGCCTTCCCAGAGGGAGAGCAGAGCGCGGACGGCCATCTTCCACCCGGTCAGACAAGGCAAGGAGCGAGGTAAATTGGACTCCACCGCTTCAAGCCAGTTCAGGGTCTCGCGAAGAAAAGCATGGTGCCCTGACTTCTCGGAAATTGCATGGCCCATTGGTTGCTTGGACTTGATGTTTCCGCTGTTGAAAACATTGAAGAGTTTGTCAAACTGTTCAATGAAGTAGGCCGTTTGTCTGGCGTCGTCTGGCAGCACTTGCAGCTGTACAAGTACGGACATGGCAGCTGCAACAGAGTGGGACAGCACTTGGGCGGCGTACCGAAAATGGGGGAAGATGAACGTGTGTGTGCGTGCGTGCGTGCATGCGTGCGTGCGTGCGTGCGTGTGTGTGTTTTAAGGGATTACTGTAAGCATACACAACGTCCAATCAGTTCCTTTTTGTAATAAATCCGTTTCCCAAACCAGTCACTGCCGCTGAAATGGTCGTTGTCATCCACATTCGGCGAGATTGTACCCGAGTTTCAAATCTCGCCATTTCTCGCGAGAACGGACATTTATAAACGTCGTTTAGCTTAAGATTACACCCGAATCACGCGGACCGTTAAGGTGCATTGAGTACAGTATCGCCGAGCAAGACGTTTGTCACAAAACGCAGATACATTAACGCGGCCGGATCTTAGCTTAACTCCCCGGGCGTGCGAGTCACGTGACTGTAAGGCTGAGATTTCAAAACTGGGATACAGTGTCCCCGAATGTGCATGACAACGACTCTTTCAGCGTCACTGCCTGCTTTTTCGTCAAAGTGGAAACCGACTCCTATTTGATTACAGCGATAATTATTTTAAAGACCGGGAACGCCATTTGGATCGCCTCTGCAAGCCTTTCAGAGTCCCACGAAACCCACCTGTAACAGGCCACCGTCAATTGAGAGGGCGTTTGGCGATGAGGAAAGGTGCAGATGCAAATATTAGTCAGGGGAGGGAAGGGAGAAGGGCAAGGCAGAGTGCAAGTGACGGCTGCAAGAGTTGGCTGCGGAAATATCGACACCAGGTCGTGTTGCTCAAAGGGATCGTGTGCGGCTAAATATTGTACTAATCGACAAAAGCTGCAGCCTTTCGGCATCGACATGAAATGGGCGAACGCGTTGTGCTTGACACAGGCAAGCTGTTCCAACTTGGCGGCAGAAAAACGTCTCACTTCAGGCAGGGAGAGAGTGGAGGATATGGTCTTCGTGCTCTGCTGGTAGATAATCGCCTGACGTAGAAACATTAATATTAAAAACACGAAAACCTCGGAAAACATGTGGTACCATGGATTAATTGCCTGAACACAATTTCTTTTCTTTTTTTTGCTTTGCGTTGCGTTGCGTTGCTTTCCGTTGCGTTGCGTTGCGTTGCGTTGCGTTGCGTTGCTTTACCTTGCCTTGTGTTGCGTTGCGTTGCGTTGCTTTGCGTTGCTTTGCGTTGCGTTGCTTTGCGTTGCGTTGCGTTGCTTTACCTTGCCTTGTGTTGCGTTGCGTTGCGTTGCTTTGCGTTGCGTTGCTTTGCGTTGCGTTGCGTTGCGTTGCTTTGCGTTGCGTTGCGTTGCTTTACCTTGCCTTGTGTTGCGTTGCGTTGCGTTGCTTTGCGTTGCTTTGCGTTGCTTTGCGTTGCGTTGCTTTGCGTTGCGTTGCGTTGCTTTACCTTGCCTTGTGTTGCGTTGCGTTGCGTTGCGTTGCGTTGCTTTGCGTTGCGTTGCTTTGCGTTGCGTTGCGTTGCTTTACCTTGCCTTGTGTTGCGTTGCGTTGCTTTGCGTTGCGTTGCTTTGCGTTGCGTTGCGTTGCTTTGCGTTGCGTTGCTTTGCGTTGCGTTGCTTTACCTTGCCTTGTGTTGCGTTGCGTTGCGTTGCGTTGCTTTGCGTTGCGTTGCTTTGCGTTGCGTTGCGTTGCTTTACCTTGCCTTGTGTTGCGTTGCGTTGCTTTGCGTTGCGTTGCTTTGCGTTGCGTTGCTTTGCGTTGCGTTGCGTTGCTTTGCGTTGCGTTGCGTTGCTTTGCGTTGCGTTGCTTTGCTTTGCGTTGCGTTGCTTTACCTTGCCTTGTGTTGCGTTGCGTTGCTTTGCGTTGCGTTGCTTTGCGTTGCGTTGCGTTGCGTTGCTTTGCTTTGCCTTGCGTTGCGTTGCGTTGCGTTGCGGTTCGTTGTGTTTCGTTGCCTTTATTTGGTTTGGTTTGTTTGGTCACGAGGAAGTGGTGTGGCCGTGTGGACACACACATATAGAGTCGAACATGTTGACATCTAAAAGCTATCGTTCTCCAGATAGCGAACATGATATGAAGAGTCCCGCCCCGCAAAAGAATGATAGCGTGGATTATTGCATTGATGAGTCCACGTGAGATTCATAGAATGAAACTCAACAGTCCACAGCTCTTTGCTTTGCACATTATGTCCAGTCTTTTGAAAACAAATACACGAAGGCCTACAACTTGTTCTTTATTGAATGAATATCAAACAGCACATATGAATGGTGGGAACAGACATATCATGAAAGATAGATGACATTTCGTCAACACGAAAACTGTCTATTCCTGAACTGTAAAGCATTTTGAACGAGCTATGTTTGACGTCATATTTCCTTATTTGGTTTTGAACAGACCAGCTGCTGCTACTGTGTACCCATCGACTACAGAAAATGTCGGACTAGGGCGACGAGAAGACACGGGTGTCTGAGTGACTGCAGTGCAGTTTTACTGCCCGTCCTTACAGCAACACAACTTCAGTGACAGCAGTGCAGTTTTACTGCCCGTCCTTACAGCAACACAACGTCAGTGACAGCAGTGCAGTTTTACTGCCCGTCCTTACAGCAACACAACTTGAGTGACAGCGCAGTGCAGTTTTACTGCCCGTCCTTACAGCAACACAACTTGAGTGACTGCAGTGCAGTTTTACTGCCCGTCCTTACAGCAACACAACTTGAGTGACTGCAGTGCAGTTTTACTGCCCGTCCTTACAGCAACACAACTTCAGTGACTGCAGTGCAGTTTTACTGCCCGTCCTTACAGCAACACAACTTCAGTGACTGCAGTGCAGTTTTACTGCCCGTCCTTACAGCAACACAACTTCAGTGACTGCAGTGCAGTTTTACTGCCCGTCCTTACAGCAACACAACTTGAGTGACAGCAGTGCAGTTTTACTGCCCGTCCTTACAGCAACACAACTTGAGTGACAGCAGTGCAGTTTTACTGCCCGTCCTTACAGCAACACAACGTCAGTGACTGTAGTGCAGTTTTACTGCCCGTCCTTACAGCAACACAACGTCAGTGACTGCAGTGCAGTTTTACTGCCCGTTCTTACAGCAACACAACTTCAGTGACAGCAGTGCAGTTTTACTGCCCGTCCTTACAGCAACACAACTTGAGTGACAGCAGTGCAGTTTTACTGCCCGTCCTTACAGCAACACAACTTGAGTGACAGCAGTGCAGTTTTACTGCCCGTCCTTACAGCAACACAACTTGAGTGACAGCAGTGCAGTTTTACTGTCCGTCCTTACAGCAACACAACTTGAGTGACAGCAGTGCAGTTTACTGCCCGTCCTTACAGCAACACAACTTGAGTGACAGCAGTGCAGTTTTACTGCCCGTCCTTACAGCAACACAACTTGAGTGACAGCAGTGCAGTTTTACTGCCCGTACTTACAGCAACACAACTTGAGTGACTGCAGTGCAGTTTTACTGTCCGTCCTTACAGCAACACAACTGCAGTGACTGCAGTGCAGTTTTACTGCCCGTCCTTACAGCAACACAACTTGAGTGACAGCAGTGCAGTTTTACTGTCCGTCCTTACAGCAACACAACTTCAGTGACAGCAGTGCAGTTTTACTGCCCGTCCTTACAGCAACACAACTTCAGTGACTGCAGTGCAGTTTTACTGCCCGTCCTTACAGCAACACAACTTCAGTGACAGCAGTGCAGTTTTACTACCTATCAAATAACTGAACCAGCACAGGGCATCAGCAACTCCACCAGACACAGATGGGTCAGGATTGATTGACCCCTGGCACTGTCCCTGAAATGCCGCCTGAGTGACATGTGCTGCAGATAAAACGACCACGGAGCAAAGTCGATTCGCACAGCGGGTCGTCGTCGTCACTGATTTCGAGAGATCAAGCAGGCTTTTTGCAGTCCAACGAGATCAAAATCCTGTTTAAGCCTGGTCTTAAATCGACCAACCACTAGTCTGTGAACTCTGTTAACACCCCTCCCCGCAGTATTGGAATCGTCTGCCGATTGTCTGTGGAAATCTTCCAATACTGAAGAGAGGGGTTTCAACACGATGACAAGCGGTTCGTTCAATTCAGGCCAGGTTTTACTTGGCATTTGTACTGAACACTTATTTCTGTTTCTTGCAGGTTGCAGGTGTTGTATTAAATCGTGTCACAGTGAAATCGTGTCGCAGCGACACAATTTCACGGCCAATCGTGTCGCAGCGAAACGATTCTACGGCGACATGATTTGATACTGAAAGCCGTGGAATCCTGTCGCAGTACTAAACAGTATATAGTTTACAGCCAATGGCAGTCATCTTACAAGCCCCTCCTTTCTTTAAGCCAATAATTGTCATTATCCAAGCTCCTCCCCTTTCATCAGCATCCTATCGTCGTTAACTGATCTCTCTCTCTCTCTCTCTCTCTCTCTCTCTCTCTCTCTCTCTCCTCTTTTTATCTCTCTGTCTGTCTTTCTCTGTCTCTGCCTGCCTGCCTGCCTGTTTGTCTGTCTGTCTGTCTGTTCGTCCGTCTCTCTCTCTCTCTCTCTCTCTCTCTCTCTCTCTCTCTCTCTCTCTCTCTCTCTCTCTTCCTAAAATCTTTATCATTCATGTAAATACAATGTTCAGACTCAGACTCAGACTCAGACTCTCTCTCTCTCTCTCTCTCTCTCTCTCTCTCTCTCTCTCTCTCTCTCTCTCTCTCTCTCTCTCTCTCTCTCTCTCTTCCTAAAATCTTTATCCTTCATGTAAATAAAATGTTCAGACTCAGACTCAGACTCTCTCTCTCTCTCTCTCTCTCTCTCTCTCTCTCTCTCTCTCTCTCTCTCTCTCTCTCTCTCTCTCTCTCTCTCTCTCTCCTCTCTCTCTCTTTCTCCTCCTCCTCCCCCTCCTCTTCCCCCTCCTCCTCCTCCTCCTCCTCTTCTCCCCTCCCCCTCCTCCTCCTCCTCCTCCTCCTCCTCCTCCTCCTCCTCCTCCTCCCCTCCTCCTCCTCCTCCTCCTCCTCCTCCTCCTCCTCCTCCTCCTCCTCCTCCTCCGTCGTCGTCGTAATACTATTTATATTGACTATGTGCAACAAAGGCGATTTCGCTTTTAAACATTACGCTAATCAGTTACGATATTTGTAGGTCAAACTGGTTTGCAGCTCTTTCTGCTTTGCTGTGCGGTGATATATATATATATATATATATATATATATATATATATATATATATATATATATATATATACATTTATATGTGTGTGTGTTTGTGAGTGTGTGTGTGTGTGTTTGTGAATGTGTGTGTGTGTGTGTGTATTTGTGTGTGTGTGTGTTGTGTGTGTGTGTGTGTGTGCGTGCGTGCGTGTGTGTTTGTGTGTGTAGGAGCAAATGTGCGTACTTAATCATTTACTCAATGTTGTGTTCCATGTATAACATATTTGATTTTAGTTTGCTTGATTTAATTATTTGACATGCTTGAGGGAAACAGGAATAAGGTCGAAAATACACTTCGTCCTAAGGTTGAATATACATTTCAGCCTAAGGTCGATGATTATACATTTCGGCCTAAGGTCGAAAAAACAGTCGAATCTACATTTCGGTCTAACGTTGAATTATTTATACATTTATATTCGACTGTATTTTCGACCTTAGGCCGAAATGTAGATTCGACTGCATTTTCGACCTCAGGCCAAAATGTAGATTCGACCTTAGGCCAAAATGTAGATTTTGACCGACATCTTTTTCGACCTTTTTCCGATCTGGGCATTTTCGATCTTAGGACAAAGTGATTTTTCGACCTTATTCCTGTAACATGGTTGTTATTATGGTTCTGTCTCTTAGCTTTATATAAAACTCAGTACAGTATGATATTTCGGAAAACATGGGAAACTCTATCATGCTTATTGCTTTCTAATTCTTAATTTTTAACTTGTCTTTTATTATCCGCTCTAACTGATCCGGTCTTATAAGACTGTGCGTGTGTCCAACACACGTGTATGTGCGTGGTGTGCCTCGGTCCGTGAGTCTTTGTATGTTTGTGTGTGTGTAGAGTGTGTGTAGTATAGTGTAGTGTCACTGTATATATAATCATTACGTCGATGACATGTATGCTAATGGATTGTTATTGCTTAATCTTTAATTCTACGTTGCACTTTTTACTTGTCAATAGACTGTGAAAAAATAAATGTCTTATAAAAAATACCACTAAACTGCCCAAACAAAATTCTGGCATAAATTGGTTAAGCGTACATACACACTGTTACCAAAAACCTGAACCTTGCAATGCGCTCACTGTTCTGAAAGCGATTGAAAGTATTAAGTTTAGGAACCACACAACACTCAAAATACATCTAAAATCGTACACATCAGAAACGTTTATGAAAGCCAAAAACATAAAGCTCAAAGATAGAAAATAACCATTTTATATACAATAACTTTACTCTCAAACTACTCCCTTGAATATTGTGGAAATGTCACAACCACATGGCAAACACAAAAGCAACCACATTTTTTTATAAAATAGCAGCTGATTAGAAATATACACATTAGAAGTAACACAGTAAAAGTGTATCGACCATACTATGGAAATGCAAGAAGAGAGCCAAAAGAAATAAATTTCAACTTTTTGACCTTTCCCGTACCCATACCCATCAGTGTACAAAAATTAAAAAGTAGAACTAAAAAAAGAAGGGGTCTTGGGCTACTCAAAATCTGTGTTTACAAAATTGCCCGGGGGGGGGGGGAGGGGGGGGGGGGGGGGGGTAAGCGTTTCACTTCCCAGCCGAGGAACTAATTTTCTTTCATCTCGCCGCTTTGTTTTCTCCTTGTTCTGTACCAGAAATCATGGAACTGATGTTAATTTCAAGTGCCGCAAACACTTTTGAAGGTCGAATATTAGAGTGGAATGCTGCGGCTTTGTTGTTGGATGCTGATGAAAGGGGAGGAGCTTGGATAATGACAATTATTGGCTGGTTTAAAAAAAGGAGGGGCTTGTAAGACGACTGCCATTGGCTGTAAACTATATACTGTTTAGTACTGCGACAGGATTCCACGGGTGCGACACGATTCCACGGCAATTACATCGTGGAATCGTGTCGCGGCGACATGATTCCACGGCTTTCAGTATTAAATCGTGTCGCTGCGACACAATTTCACGGCGACACGATTGAATACAACACATGCTCCAACGAAGAACAGTGGTGTTGGAAGGTGACTGCACGCACCGAGTCTCTGGCCCGTTCGTCCATCGATATGATGACCCTTCAACGAGAAAAATCCACTGGACCAGACGAGATCTTTCACACGACATTAAAAAATGGCTCCTAGGACGTCAACTTCTAAATCTAACGCGCACAAACGAACTTGTCAAATTTTCGACTCAGCTTCTGCGTTGAAGGACCTCCTTCTCAGCGTGATGGACGACTAGTCAACGTCACAGTGGACACAACGAAGATCTGGGCTCACACGAAATGGACAAAAGAGTGAAGGAATGATGGATGGATGAATGTATGTATGAACGATGAATGAATGAACGAGTGCATAATCGATATACCAAACGAATAAACTGATGGATGGGGGAAAGGATGGATGGACGGATTAATGAATGGATGGATGGGTGGATGGATGAATTAATGGATGGATGGACGGACGGACGGACGGACGGACGGACCTAGTTTTACGGATCATTAGCCCCTGTAGCCTATTCACGTCCACTAAACAGGAAAATGGCTAGAGATGGTTCGAGTAAGAGCAAGTCACGTCTCGATTTTCACTCTTATTTGCCATTAATAATAATAATAATAATAATAATAATAATAATAATAATAATAATAATAATAATAATAATAATAATAATAATAATAATAATAATAATAATAATATAGTTTATTTACGTACATACCTTCCCTTGACAGGAAAGCTCATGGCGTTTACAATCT
>JAWQFJ010035502.1:82500-98681 GCA_034096865.1 Theodoxus fluviatilis | reverse complement strand
CTCAAGACAAGAGAGAAGCTGCGTTTAAGCGCGCCAATCATGCTGCCACACATATAGTGGCTGCCGCACGTATTTAAAGCAAGCATCTTGCGCAATGCGCCACAAGACACCACCATTCCTTTAGACATTGACTAGTAACATCCCTTTCACGGTCCTGACCGCCACAAACGTTGGCCGCTCATGTCTAGGTTTAGAGCAAATGCGCGCGATCACTAAAGCGTGAAAAAGAAATTTAATTACTGCACTCAACAAAGGAAAATAACAAGCCACTCACTGCCGCCCACCTTAAAAATTAAGAAACGTAAAAAAAAATCAGAGCCCTATTTCTAACTGCCCTTCAACGTACGTTCACGTTAGGAGCTCATACAAAATCGAGGTTTGATTTGAACTTCGCCTTCCTATATATCATTAACCTAATTGCAGATGGCTTAGATAAAAAATCGTTGCTATACAGACATATATCGTTTAGGGTGACCCGAGACACGAACCACATCCCTCGCTAGTGAACGTCCGCCGTGCTCTAGACACCTAAAGCCCGGCTAAAATTATAGCCCCGCGCCCGTCCACACACGACAATTCACCGTGCAGATCGTATACTCTTTCATTAACACGCATACAGGATACTCCGAATCCCAACGTGCTATTTATTAATCTTACCCTTGTCATGGTAAAACGAGATATCTCCCTTGATCGCAATGCCCTATTAATAACTCAGGGTTATACCATATAAGGCTAATTCCTCTCAGGAAACAAGAGCCGAAACTTTACAAAATAAAAACATAAAATAATGTACACCTCGAGGGGTCGCGCCGCAGACCGACGAACTCGCCGACATCTATGCCACAACAGACCTGTCTGCCACTGCACTGAAAGGCACGATACGCGCTACCCAGCAACCACCCTTAGCGGCGCCCGCGGCCCCGTCCCTGCTTGATCCAGAAGGACAAGCCAGGACATAGCAGACACGGTGAAAGCGCCCGTACGTACCCGCAACACCCTAGCGGCGCCCGGCGATCCCTGTTCGATCCCAGAAGGACAGACCAGCGACAGCCAGCACGCATCAAGCGAGCCAGTGGCAGGCGGCAACGACTACAGGATGTTGAAGCCGATGTCTGCCGTCTTTTCTCTTTCCCTTCAGCTGCCAGATGGATTGCTACCCCTAAGAGACATTTGCCAGAATGGAAGTAGCTCGCCCTGCTACACGAGCACGATGTTTTAAACATTTTACAAGTATCCAAGTTTGCCAAAAGGCTCATGGATGAACACCCCCTATTTTACTTGCATGTTTTTTTAAAAATCTAAGCCCGTCACGAGAACTGAAAATATTCTATTGAGCTCTACTATAGTAAGACGGTACATAGTAAGACTGCTAGGAACATTCCACGGCCCGGTGAGACCCTAGCCGGAGTGCACGGAATCAAAGTAGCCCTACTCTCGCACCTCAATCCTTTCTTCGAAACCATGCGAACTTTAAGAGCCTTAAAATTTATACGCGGAATTATCTACAACAACTGCTACGTCAACATGCACACAGTCGACACGCCACCGCATTGCGCCACACGCCCACACCTCACTACACACCCCCCCTCCCCCCTCTCCCCCCCCCCTCCCCCCCAACAAAAAACAAACAAAAAAACCCCAACCCCACACAAAAAAAACCAAAAATCGCAAATACAAAAAGCACACAGCAACATAACAAATTCACTTTACGCCGCGCGCGCAACACAAACCATTACGCCCACAACTACACAACACACCACACACACGTCGCACTCACGCACGCACACATAGCACACGCACACAATATACGCGCGCAAGCACAAGACACTCAGACATGCCACAGACACGAACGCCCACAGCTAGCGCCTATGACGCCATGGCCACACTGCATGACACACACACATACACACACAATAGTACACACACTACATGCAAACCACACACATACACACACATGCGCACACACACACTTACACACACATACTGACACACACACACACACACCATACACACACACACACACACCAACACGACCCGTAATCCGCGTGATCTTGGCAAGGTGGAGTTGGCATGCGATCGTCTCTTAAAGCTCGAACTGTGACATGGTCCACGCCTACTCGCTCTATGTCCCACTGGCCTACACGTTGCACAGGCTTCCACATAAGATACTGTATGTCATCCAACCGTGTAGCCCAAATTGCTAGCCCCAAACAACAACCTCCACCAGTACTGCCTATGTCATCCTACCGTGTAGCCTAACGTAGCAACCAACAACTCCACATGTAACTAGTATGTCATCCTACCGCTTAGCCCCAAACTGTAGCAAATAACAACTCCACTTGTACGGTATGTCATCACTCGATGTAACGCCAACTGTTAGCAAACAACAACTACCAGATAGTAACTGTTATGTCATCCACCGTGTAGCCCAACGGTTCTATAGCCCAAACAACTCCCAACTACACACTTGTACCTGGTATGATCCATCCACAACAGTGTTAAGACCAACTGCCCTAAGCAAACAACTCCACTTTGCTACTGTATCGCTACATCCACCGATGTAAGCCAAATGCCTGTTAGGCCAACAACACAACTCCACCCTGTACTGTATAGTCATCCACCGTTGTAGCCAACTGTAGCAAACAACTCCAACTCCACTATGTACTGCTATGTCATCCACCGCTGTAGCCAACTGTAGCAAACAACTCCATTTGTACTAGTATGTTCATCCACGTCGTGATATGCCAACTGTAGCAAACAACTCCATTCTGTAGTACTGTATGTTATCCACCGTGTAGCCAACTGTAGGCCAAACAATAACTCCACATGTAATGTATGTCCCTCCTCGGGCTGAAGCCAAACTGTAGCAAACAACAAAAAGTACAACTGCATGTGCGACTGTGTATCCTCTACAAAGTTAACGAGCACTATTGGCTGAAAATGCCATGAGTGGTATTCTTATCCTCTACAGTATTTCTAACAACAACAACAAACACCAAGTAACATTGTTACCGACTCCTGACCGTCATACATGTATATGTACAGTATGTTGTGTGGCCAACTGTAACATCGTCACGCGTACTGCGCCTTGTCCATCGGTCTTCACCAAGCAGGCAGTCGTCTTTTGTCCTCTCTACTGTTTGACATGTTCTTTCAGTTCCGCTCATTTCGTATCTTCTGATGCATTGTCCTTTTATGCGCAATGCCACGTTTTTCCTGTGAAAGTTTGCACGACACAAAGCTTTTTTCTTAGATCGAGTGTACTTTTTTGTGGGGGGGAGGGGGAGGGGGAGGGGGGAGGGGGGGGAGGGGGGACGGGGGGAGGGAGGGGGGAAGGGGGGAGGGGGGAGGGGGGAGGGGGGGCATTTGTGGATTTCATTAATCTGTTCCATTTGCCAGTCACGTGCTTGCCACATGCATATCTTCATTTTCACATATTCAACAAATCTACAAGTCTGTCAACTTTCCGCCATTCTGCGTCCTGAGGCGCGTTTCTTAGGCCCAAAATATCAAGATTCTCCCCTCGATGGCTAGTCGAGGGAGAGCGAGACGCTTCTACAGCTAAAAAAAACGGCCAATCATCAACTGGCAAGGCGGAAGAACATGGTTGCGTCCTGGCGCCAGAGTCGGTGAAGAAGTTGCCGATAGACAAAATAACTGACGATTCAGATTTCACATCAGTATTTTACTTGATAGAACACACCATGGTGTCATATCGAATGGCACGGGAACTTTTTCAACGAAAAAAAAAAGCAACCCCGGTTCAACTGTAGACAATTTTGTCGGAAATGTTACGCCTCGGTTCATGTCGATCAATTCAACGGACATTATTCATATAGCGTACATGTACGGTATTGCATGTTTGCAAGCGATAAAAAAATTCGGCAGTGTATGTCTAGAAATAAACTATACACCTACTCCTCTAAATATACAAATGGATGCTCGAACAGCAAATACTTCCATGAACGTACACTTTTCCATTCTCGGACCCTAAGAAGCACATTACAGGCACTGTTATCTCTCCGAACACCAGCCCCAACTCGCACTGTCTCCGCCATTTTGGCTCATCCGGGTCTCTGCAGCGGGAAGCATCGAGGGAGCTCCGGACCTCCCTCGGCCTCCCGCCTTCACGGCGAGTGTGCCCTTTTTAGCAAGGAACGTAGGAAACGCCTAGCCCTCGCGATTCTCTCAAGGTTGTGGACGAAACAAACGTGCCCCTGTTCCAGTTGTGAGTCTGTACCACAGCAAATGCGCGGATGGCTGACAGTGAAGGACCCCAGTGGGACCGCCCCACACCTGCACTAGGGCAGCTATTGGCTTCCTTTCTCTTGCCACACTGGGGCAGCTATTGGCTTCACTTCTCGGACCACACTGGGGCAGCTATTGGCTTCACTTCTCGGACCACACTGGGGCAGCTATTGGCTTCACTTCTCGGACCACACTGGGGCAGCTATTGGCTTCACTTCTCGGACCACACTGGGGCAGCTATTGGCTTCACTTCTCGGACCACACTGGGGCAGCTATTGGCTTCACTTCTCGGACCACACTGGGGCAGCTATTGGCTTCCCTTCTCGGACCACACTGGGGCAGCTATTGGCTTCACTTCTCGGACCACACTGGGGCAGCTATTGGCTTCACTTCTCGGACCACACTGGGGCAGCTATTGTTCTCGGACCACACTGGGGCAGCTATTGTTCTCGGACCACACTGGGGCAGCTATTGTTCTCGGACCACACTGGGGCAGTTACTGGCTTCCCTTCTCGGACCACACTGGGGCAGCTATTGGCTTCCCTTCTCGGACCACACGCTCTGGGCACCGCGGACCTCATCTCAGATGGACTTTTGTTTCAAAGGTTATTTTTTCGTATACCCACGGTTGGATATTACCTCATTAAAGGACTATGTTTGCCGACTTCTGAACGTGAATATAATCAAGGGATGAAAGGGGAGTTGTCGCCGTGTGCCATTTCAGACATATGTGACCCTCCATCACAAAATGTGTGACCCTCCATCACAAAATGTGTGACCCTCCATCACAAACACATATGTGACCCTTCATCACAAACAACTCGTTGCATTTTGAACATTTTGAGATCTGTATGTTTTAAAAAAAGAGCACACAACAAGCTTTTCAATGGTGCAAGAATCATGAAAATATCACTACCCTACACGATTTCACATGACTGAGAAGATAGACACCCTAAAAAGATGTTTTTTTTTAGAAAAACGCGTTTCAAGTTTACAGACATTATTCTCCTTTTTTCCTTAGCAACCCTTATTCTAGACTCATGAAATTTGCCACAGAGATGAAGCAACCACCAGCGAATCAAATTTGGCTTTGGTTGGCAGCCTAGGGTATTCCCGCGTCGATCTGTTGCAGTGGCGGCTACGAAACTTTGAGAAAATGCCTGATGTCGATGATCGGTTCGCAGATGTTTTCTTGTAAATGATTTACCACCACATCCAAAAAAATCATAAAACATACTCTTACACGTTGATTTCAAAAACGAAACTTACTCATACAATGAAGAAGGGACTAGAGAAGCCAAATAAACAAATATCTCGAAGTCGACCACTACAACCCCAACCTCCTTTGTGGGCGGTTTGCGCAAAATGACTCCACTGCGCAACCGACTCATTTAGTGATGGAGGGTCACATGTGACTTTCGACTCCGCCTAAATATGACGTTCAGCACAGAATTACGCGTTTTTACTCCTACTCAGTGGGCGAACAGTTTGTCATAACTGATGTGTATTGTATAACTGAGAATTAAAAAAATTGTCACCACATTTGTGTGTGTGTGTGTGTGTGTGTGTGTGTGTGTGTGTGTGTGTGAGAGAGAGAGAGAGAGTGAGAGAGAGAGAGAGAGAGTGGAGGGAGACAAAGAAAGAAAAAGACAGAGAGAGAAGAGAGATTGATTGATTGCTTGATTGAGAGATTGATTGAGAGATTGATTGATTGATTGATTGATTGATTGATTGATTGATTGATTGATCGATCGATTGATTGATCATTATTCGGCCGACGACCCATTCGATATTATTCTAAGCTTTAAAACAGTATAGCAATGAATAACTATACAATAAATACAGTACAACGACAATGGAGACCCTAAAAGTAGTTAACAATGTTCACCACTCATCACTGGATTGATACCTTGTGTGTCAAATCTCGATGACAACACATATACGTTCGGTGTACGGTAAAAACGTTTTCATGGATAATTGCAGCTTTTGTGCTTTCGCAAGCGCAAGACTGCAATATTAATAAGTATTATGCAAACATATGAACCTCTATGTTTGCAACATTTTCTGTGCTTTCGACATTTAAAAGCATAAAATACAGGTATTGAGATATCCCTCATTGTTGGTATTTCGTGGCCTGTAATTAAGTGGATTTGGAGAAAGATCAACCCACCCTCTAAAATCAGTACAGTGCATGCTGATATGTATGATACAAATGAAAGTATGCGTGACATGATTATAACATAGGACTCATGATTGGCACATAAGTGCTATTTACACTATTTTCGACATAAAGCAGTCTCCGTTCATTGTTATTTGAAATGGTTTATCAGCAACGCATACTGCTGTACATTTCAGCTGGCATTAGTTACATTTTATACACGATTTCCCTCTGAGTTCATAAGCATCTCAAAACGATATTTAAGAGCATAAAATATGTACATTGATAGAGAGAGAGAGAGAGAGAGAGAGAGAGAGACAGACAGACAGACATACAGACAGACAGAAGACACACAGACAGACACACATACAAAGAGAGAGAGAAAGAGAGATGAGAGAGACAGATGAGAGAGAGAGACAGAGACAGAGAAAGACAGAGAGAGACAGAGACAAATACAGATAGAAAGAGACAGACAGACAGACAGACAGACAGACAGACAGACAGACAGACAGACAGACAGACAGACCGACCAACAGAGACAGAGACAGAGACAGAGACAGAGACAGAGACAGAGATTGAACTGCATGGTCGATAACAACCCTCAATCATGCCAAGATGTACAACTGCAAATAAAGACCCTTTTTACTGAGCCAATTTCGAAATGATTCTTTTGCTTTAGAGAAGAAAATGATATTTCCATCGATAGGTGCAGTGTTGTAAACTCGACTGGATGCAATGCTAAGGGAGAACATGCTTGTCTAAGGTTTTGTCGATTCGAGATTTACACAAAATGGGGGAACTGTCTTTTGGAGGACAGTGTGTTTTTAGCGTGTAGGACTGAGTGCTTCTCTTGCATGGATGTTGAAATAAAACGGAGGGCAACAGATTCCAACTATTGTGTGTTTTACGGGACATCAACTGTGTTCATGCAGCGTCTGTTAACTCCTCTGAAATTGTCAACCAGGGCCAAAAATCCACAAGGCGAAAATACTCGATCGGCGCCTCTCGTGTCGGGGGAAGGTAACTCTGTCAGGGCAAGGCTCCACGTTGTGCCATCGATTGGGAGACGCAGTCGGAGAAGCACTGCTCAAGGAGCAGCGCTATGGCACTGCAAACTCCAGATACAGAGCAGCGCTGTGGCACTGCAAACTCCATCCCGCAGATACAGAGCAGCGCTGTGGCACTGCAAACTCCATCCCGCAGATACAGAGCAGCCCTATGGCACTGCAAACTCCATCCCGCAGATACAGAGCAGCGCTGTGGCACTGCAAACTCCATCCCGCAGATACAGAGCAGCGCTATGGCACTGCAAACTCCATCCCGCAGATACAGAGCAGCGCTGTGGCACTGCAAACTCCATCCCGCAGATACAGAGCAGCGCTATGGCACTGCAAACTCCATCCCGCAGATACAGAGCAGCCCTATGGCACTGCGAACTCCATCCCGCAGATACAGAGCAGCGCTGTGGCTCTGCAAACTTCATCCGGCAGATACAGAGCAGCGCTATGGCACTGCAAACTCCATCCCGCAGATACAGAGCAGCGCTGTGGCACTGCAAACTCCATCCCGCAGATACAGAGCAGCGACGCTTGAGTAGACCGGGACATTTAGCGGAGTTGTAATTCAGACAGTGAGGGGAGTGATGTGCATCCCATTGAGGTGTAAATGAGGTGCAAATGAAGTGACTCGATACATTTGCTCATCAATGTCACTATGCTCAAACTCCAGCATCGACTGACTGGCAAGCCGTAGTCAGTTCCCTATGTGTCATCCTCAGTCCCTTGCCTCAGCCCCCCATCCCCATCCCCATCCCCCACTCCCGACCCCGTACCTTTTCTCCATCACAGCGACGATCTGCCATCCCGAACGCATCTTTCCATTTCCTTGTGTTGCTTGTGGCATTGCCTCTTCACGCCCTTCCCGTTTTTCGATTTTCTGTTCGACTTTCTAAATCTTCCTCGATGCATCCCAAGCCCCGCTGTCACTCTCGGTAGAGACCTGATCTAAGTCCGTCCATTACCCCTTGATGTAACCTCATGGTCCGACGTTTTTATCCTTGCTTAGTACCCTCTCTCCACTCTGTTTCTTCATGACATGCCCGCTGTTCTTGACTATCTTTTCAAGTTGCTCGTCCAGTCTCCCCGTCTTCCCCTTCAAAATCATCGCCAAATCCACTTAGAAGTGAAATGCACTCTCTTCACTGACATTTTCTGTCGTCCTTAAAGTCAGTCTCTCTTATTCACCAGATTGCTTGTCGTTTTAATGCCTAATGAAATATGACATTTTCCCCCCATTTTACCTTTTCCACATCTCCCGCTTCTTTTATTTGCTCTGATCTTAAGGCGCACAACATTCAGTGACTAAAGCCAGACTTACAGCTGCCGATGATGAGGGAACACACGGGCTTGTCCATGGGGTAGCGGTGCAACTTCATCGGGCAGTGCGCGTTCACCGTCAACCTGCATAGAAGGTAGAAGCACGTGTCAGTGTGAAAACAGATCTCGCGCAGCGTGTGCCTGCATTGCATGTCAGTTTTGTTATGTCTGCATTTTCCCCTTCCCCCATCTCGTCCTTTGTGCTGTCCTCCTCTCTGTGATGCTGCTCCTTTCTGTTTCTCCTACTTCCACTTCTCCATCTGCTCCTCTTCTTTCTTCTGTTCCTCTTTCTCCTTCTGTTTCTCCTGCTCATCCATTTTCTCTCCCTCTCCTCCTAGTTCTAATCCCCCTTCTCTCCTTGCTGCTGCTGTTCCTTCTCCTCGTCCTCGTCCTCCTCGTCCTCCTCCTCGTCCTCGTCCTCCTCGTCCTCCTCCTCGTCCTCCTCCTCCTCCTCGTCCTCGTCCTCCTCCTCGTCCTCCTCCTCCTCCTCCTCCTCCTCCTCCTCCTCCTCCTCCTCCTCCTCCTCCTCCTCCTCCTCCTCGTCCTCCTCCTCCTCCTCCTCCTCCTCCTCCTCCTCCTCCTCCTCCTCCTCCTCCTCCTCCTCCTCCTCCTCCTCCTCCTCCTCCTCCTCCTCCTCCTCCTCCTCCTCCTCCTCCTCCTCCTCCTTCTCCTCCTCCTCCTTTCTGCCTTGCAAATGAACACAGTTTTTGTCCTATCTACTGCATTGAACTTGAGAGAGAGAGAGAGAGAGAGAGAGAGAGAGAGAGAGAGAGAGAGAGAGAGAGAGAGAGGGGGGGGGGGAGGTGGGTCGGGGGGGGGGGGGGAGGTGGGAGTTGAGGATGGGATGGGGGATGGTTTCATCAAGTCTTAGAAGACGAAAGAGAAACAGACGCAATCACGATTTCAATCAGCTGCCAATCACCCGTCAACATCTGCCTGCACAAAAACAGCGGTGAAGGAAACGCGGCCTTGGATGAAAAGTGCATGCAGGCTTTGACAACACTTGGCCTCCGCCCAAAGACGACTACGCTGCATCACAGCGAAGCCTTTTTGAAACCGGAATCTCGCTCAGCAAGCCATGCAGGCGTGAGATAAGGCTATGGTATCGCCATTCGTTATCCCAGATCTATCACTGTAATTCCGGGCCGCGGGAAGAGATATTTGTAAAGTTTTTGAAGCGGATGGCGAGGCTTCGTCAGTGTTGACGAGGTGTAAAATTGAGCAGAAAGAAAAATCCAGCTCATTCGCAGCGCACTGATGAGATTCGCTTGGGGCTCGGTGTCTTCTTCCCTGCTGACCTGGAGCCTCTGCCCAAGCTGGCAGCGTGTGGCTTTGCTGACGTTCCCTGCAGTGCCTAGCTCTGCCTTCGCCCCCACCTCCCTCCTCTACAACGTGTCTGCAGTGCCTAGCTCTGCTTCCATCCCCACCTCCCTCCTCTACAACGTGTCTGCAGTGCCTAGCTCTGCTCCCGCCCCCACCTCCCTCCTCTACAACGTGTCTGCAGTGCCTAGCTCTGCTCCCGCCCCCACCTCCCTCCTCTACAACGTGTCTGCAGTGCCTAGCTCTGCTCCCGCCCCCACCTCCCTCCTCTACAACGTGTCTGCAGTGCCTAGCTCTGCTTCTATCCCCACCTCCCTCCTCTTCAACGTTTCTGCAGTGCCTAGCTCTGCTCCCGCCCCCACCTCCCTCCTCTACAACGTTTCTGCAGTGCAGCCTTGCCCAGAAATTCCACACCATGGAGTTCGATCAAGTCTGTGAGAAGTAAATGCTCCCTCGTCCATACTTGGTGTTACTGTTTTAGTGTGAATAACGACAGTTTCTCTCTTTGGTTGTCAATTACGGAAGGAAATCGCATTCTCCCGCATGTCCTGGAGGGTAGTTATCATCCTCTCTACGGCCTAGCTGTCGTCTGGAGTGTCATAAACCCGCGTCTGTGATCCCCATGCTCCAGTTGGCATTGGCCCTCTGTGACCTTGAATGACTGAGATTTTGCCACGATTCTTCGACCAAGACCTCCATGTGACTAGACACCCCGAGGACATTACGTGGACCTTGGCTAAGACGAGATATGCCACGTTGACTTCTATATCAAATAAGCATAATTACTTGTTGGGCGCGTGTTATCATCTGATTGGACATCAGCAAAGTTCTTACGTTCCCTATACAGATATTTGAACATTGTGCATGCTGTAAATGTTAACAGAAAGTACATTTATTTACTTTGCAATACTTTTGTACACAAATCTCTTAGGGTCAGTCTTTCCTCGAGTGATGTGGGAAGAGATAATTAAAAAATAAATGACTGGCGTTGCAACCAGAAAACCTGCCTTTTACTCTGATGTCATTAATGGATTTAGCATTGCGTGTGCAGGCAATGATCTAAACTCCCGTAGCTGTCTTCTTGAGTCAATTACAGCGCGGGTGAAAAGACAACCGACGTCCGAGGTTTTCCTGCACCACTGGCGCCAACAACGTGGTCTATACCGACGCAAGAGAGTGGGGGAAAAAACTCCTCCTCGTCCTCGTTCTCCTCGTCCTCGTTCTCCTCGTCCTCCTTTCCTCGTCCTCCTTTTTCTCGTCTTCCTCCTCCTCGGCTTCGTCCTAGTCCTCGTCATCTTCGTCCTCCTCCTCGTCCTCGTTCTCTTCGTCCTCCTCGTCCTCTTCGTACTTCTCCTCCTCCTCGTCCTTGTTCTCTTCGTCCTCCTCGTCCTCCTCCTCCTCCTCCTCCTCCTCCTCCTCCTCCTCCTCCTCCTCCTCCTCCTCCTCCTCCTCCTCCTCCTCCTCCTCCTCCTCCTCCTCCTCTCTCGTCCTCCTCTTCTCTCCTCGTCCTCCTCGTCCTCCTCCTCCTCCTCCTCCTCCTCCTCCTCCTCCTCCTCCTCCTCCTCCTCCTCCTCCTCCTCCTCCTCCTCCTCCTCCTCCTATCCCCCCCCCTTCTTCTCGTTGTCGTAGTCGTTGTCGTCACCGTCATCATCGTCGTCGTCGTCATCACTATTGCCACCGTCATCGTCGTCATCATCAAACTTTCTATTTTCTGCTATGTTGCATTGTACTGGTCAGAAACGATTTATGTGAAGTGGTGTGGCAAGGCTGCACTGCAGACACGTTGTAGAGGAGGGAGGTGGGGGTGGAAGCAGAGCTAGGCACTGCAGACACGTTGTAGAGGAGGGAGGTGGGGGTGGAAGCAGAGCTAGGCACTGCAGACACGTTGTAGAGGAGGGAGGTGGGGATAGAAGCAGAGCTAGGCACTGCAGACACGTTGTTGAGGAGGGAGGTGGGGATAGAAGCAGAGCTAGGCACTGCAGACACGTTGTAGAGGAGGGAGGTGGGGGCGAAGGCAGAGCTAGGCACTGCAGAGAACGTCAGCAAAGCCACACGCTGCCAGCTTGGGAAGAGGCTCCAGGTCAGCAGGGAAGAAGACACCGAGCCCCAAGCGAACCTCATCAGTGCGCTGCGAATGAGCTGGATTTTTCTTTCTGCTCAATTTTACACCTCGTCGACTTTGAAACTATTGCTCAAAGCAAGGAAGTCAGGCAAAATGGCTTTATACCAGTCAAAGTCAATACAATCAAACTGAAATATTGGGTCGGATAACTTGTGTAAAAAGTGCGTTCAGATATTGATGTAACTGCCCTTTTCTTTTTTTAATGACGTCATCAACAGCTCTTTAAAATGGGACGTACCCTGAGGGGAAGAAACTCGGGCATGACTACGTGTCATTGCATTTTGGACCGTAAGAGTCCCTCCAGAGGAATGATGGGCAATGCCCGACATCCGGGAATCGAGACAATTGAAAGAAACACAAGCTCTACAATGCACGTTTGCAACGCTTCGAGTTCATGAGAGTCACAACGAAGATGGAGCACAAAATGGGTTTCTTTTTATATAATGATAACACTATTTGTTTTCTGGGAAGACATTTTCTCGTGAGGAATTTCACCCACGGTCGCCGCTGTGCAGCGCGCAGTACCCGGTTTAACTCCTCGGTAGGAGAGGCAGTGCGGGAGAGATAGTGAGTGAGAGGCAGTGCGGGAGAGATAGTGAGTGAGAGGCAGTGTGGGAGAGATAGTGAGTGAGAGGCAGTGCGGGAGAGAGAGTGAGTGAGAGGCAGTGCGGGAGAGATAGTGAGTGAGAGGCAGTGCGGGAGAGAGAGTGAGTGAGAGGCAGTGCGGGAGAGATAGTGAGTGAGAGGCAGTGTGGGAGAGATAGTGAGTGAGAGGCAATGCGGGAGAGAGAGAGTGAGTGAGAGGCAGTGCGGGAGAGATAGTGAGTAAGAGGCAGTGCGGGAGAGAGAGTGAGTGAGAGGCAGTGCGGGAGAGATAGTGAGTGAGAGGCAATGCGGGAGAGAGAGAGTGAGTGAGAGGCAGTGCGGGAGAGAGAGTGAGTGAGAGGCAGTGCGGGAGAGATAGTGAGTAAGAGGCAGTGCGGGAGAGAGAGTGAGTGAGAGGCAGTGCGGGAGAGATAGTGAGTGAGAGGCAATGCGGGAGAGAGAGAGTGAGTGAGAGGCAGTGCGGGAGAGAGAGTGAGTGAGAGGCAGTGCGGGAGAGAGAGTGAGTGAGAGGCAGTGCGGGAGAGAGAGTGAGTGAGAGGCAGTGCGGGAGAGAGAGTGAGTGAGAGGCAGTGCGGGAGAGGCACCCTGCCCAAGGATGCGACTCTAGGATCTGCACAGCCTGGAGCGCCGCCACCGCCAGCTGCAAGCGACAGCGGGCGCGCTATAAGCACTAGCTAGAGCTACACGCTGTTTCTGTCAGACTGTTGCTGAAGTAGCACTTGCACGGGCTGCATGACAAGACTGTGAGTGGATACCACGTCCATCGTGTTTTCATCTTTTCATGAACAAGAGTCATTGTGCGCTTTGGATGTTGCAGTTCGCTTTGTTTAGTATCAATGGTTACCCTTGCAGTAATAAGCAGAAAAACTTCTTTGTAGAGGGAAGCATGATCGACTGCGCTGATTGCCTGATGGACATATAGAATTTGATGCCGGGAAAAAGACCTGAAGATTAACCGGCATGTCTGACGCACTGATCCGTACGTAGTCCATTTAACTGTGGGACTTTTCAAATGACCCAGCACTACAAGCAGAGCAAGAGAATGGACGCCGAAATGAGGAATATTTTGGTTCGTTTAATTCCCGTCACCTGCTGGGGCCATAGAAAAGCATTCGCAATGAAATGTCAGCAAATGCGAATGACATTCATGCGGTAACAATCAACACAAGCAGTGATGTTTGCATCAGCTAGGTTGAACTTTAAAATAAAATGTGCGTGTTAAAACAAGAAGAAAAGAAAGAGAAAAGTACTAGGACGACCTCAAGGTCGCACTGGAGCCAGGACGATTCAGACAGGCAGCGCTACGCCACAGATTCAGACAAAAGGATCTCCACAGAGTCCACTTTCCAAAATGTATGGAGGAAATGCATGGGCGCGCTCCCGGAGGATTGGCACGTTCCGCTACATTAGTTCTGACTACGGCGCTCCCTCAACTGGCTCTCTGTGTTGACGATGTCATGTTTCCCCAGACTACGGCGCTCCCTCAACTGGCTCTCTGTGTTGACGATGTCATGTTTCCCCAGACTACGGCGCTCCCTCAACTGGCTCTCTGTGTTGACGATGTCATGTTTCCCCAGCTAGACTACAAGGACATATATTTACTCCCCAACCACCTTGAGAGTGGATATGAAAAACGGGGGGAAAACCTTGTATTGTATCTTTCTCCCTACCCAAACTATATGTGCTTGTGTGTGTATGGGTTATCGAACTCAACAAGAACGTTGACCCTAAATTTGAGGCGATCATAATGACGAGAGCAAGATGACTGTTTGAAACTGACCAATTCGTGATTGTATGTATCATTTTGTTGAATGAAAATGTAAAATTTATCATCGTCATCGTTGTTATCACCTTCATCATCAACAATAACAACAGCAGCAGTAGCATCAACAACAGCTATTACTACTACCACTATCAGTAATACTACTACGATTACTACTAGCACTACTATGATAACAACTACTATCACTTCTACTACTACTCCTAATATTACTACTACGACTCCCACCTGCGAGACATGTAGAGGCGTCCATCTTCCCTGATGCGCACGAAGATGTTGGGGACGGTGACGTTGTGAGACTTGGACTGCAGGCCGTTCAGGAAGTACGTGTTGGGTTTCCAGATGTGACGCAGGAACAGGTTGTTCAGCGTGAACTCCGTCACGTTCTCCAAACGGAAGCGAAGACGGTCGTCGTGCCACCGCTGCCGGAAGTAGACTTGCATGGAGTAGGACTGGAGGGAAAAGAGAACCGGATGCACGACTCTCCTGCAAAGTAGAGTCGCTTCCGTCTCCGCCCATGCCACCTCTTTACATCCATCTTATATTTTCTTCCCTTCCTTCTCTTCCTTTCTTCTTTCTTTTATTCTTTCCTTCTTCCCTCTCCATCGCCCGTTCTTCCTCTCTTCTCCTCTTTTCTTCTTTTTCTCTATTTTTACCCTCCCCCACTCCCCTTCCTTCTCTCTTCTCCCCTCCGCCCTCCCCTACCTTTTTTCTCACCCCCCCCCCTTCCCAGCTCTCTCTCTCTCTTTTGTTCCTCCCCTCTCTATTCTCCCCTCCTGCCCCCCTTCCGCATTCTCCCTCTTCTCTCTTCCTCCACCTCTTCCCTATCCCACTTCTCCTTTTCTCTTTTTCTCTCCGACCTCCTATTTTTTCAATGAACAAAAATGACCCATTTTAACCGAGCTCTCAGTTTTGTCAAACTGTTGATTCCCAAGCATGCATGATTCACTTGCGTATACGTTGCCACCGCATCACCCATACACAAAAAAGATTGTCACCATCTTGAAGAGCGTGAATTATTCTGTTAGAAATAGCTGCAAAACTCAAAATTAACCAAAGGCATGATAGCACTCATTTCGTGGTGCCGGGTCATGCACAGTCGTTCAGTAAATACTTATCAGGCAGCAGCTCTGTCTCCCAAGACCGGTTGTGAAAGCTACCTATTTGCAAAAAGTTGTGAGGAGTTGACGATGTTCTCTCTTCCCATGCGTAATGGCGGTGTGACTGAACATCGGGTACTCCCTTTTCTCAGCGGGATCTCAAATGAGTTGAAGATAGAAGGCGTGTACTAGCACTGAGCGCATGACAGTTTCGTCGAAGCTGTCCCCACTCCACTAGTATGCAGTGAGTCTTTGTGACACAAGGACACAAGGTGCGTGACGTCACTTAAAATGGATCTGCATGCCGCGAGACTATCACCAGCTCGCTTGCAGTCGTAGCGAGGGCCAGATTCCCACATCCATGCTCCAAACAAAAACTCTGCCCAAGCAAGGTCAAAGTACATGTGTTCTTCCAGTCCTACGATGAAGCAAAAGTTAACTTCCACGGAAACAACTCGCAAATCAAATTATT
>JAWQFJ010035502.1:52500-77500 GCA_034096865.1 Theodoxus fluviatilis | reverse complement strand
ATACCAAGAAGCAGACGACAGCAAAAGACGCTTGCACATGCGCACTCAGACGGGATTCCTGGGATTTACCCTAGTTAGTTACTACGTCACAACGTTTAGTTGGCAACTTCGAAGTCGGATCCCAAGTCGACATTCATGAATCTAAGTGACTGGACATCGATAGTTGCCAACTTGGAAGTTATCACCTGAGCCGTCGTTACCAACTATTCTGGTCGGCTTTTATGTATCAGAGCCCAGATGACAGGGAGAGGCGGAGGACGGTGGGAGAAGGGAAGACAGCGTGAGGACGTCACTAATGAGGGAAAAGTGGTAAGCAAGGATCCAATGGAGGGATCTATGGAGAAGAGAGGCAGGGAGATAGACCCAGGACGGAGGGCCAAGTTTTCCTGGCTGCCTGGAGCGGCCAGCTGCTGCCATGGTGTCCGGGGCGTGATGTCATCGATCTCTGGCAGACGTCAGACTGCATCCCGTCTGCCTGCCTGCCTGTATCCAACACCCGCGCCTCCTTCGGGGGATTTCCGGGCAAGGTGCTCTGATTTCACCCAAGGGGTTGAAAGTTCGACACTGTGTTGCACCAGCAATTTTTTTGGTTGAAAAATAGAAAGCAGAGCTGCGCTATGGCCTCCATGGGGTCGTATCTGTAGCCATGCGTTGGCAGAGGGACGATACGTCCGTGCAAAGTGATGAGTGTCAGAGCAATCTGTCAGCGTTAAACTCTTCTTGACTTGCACTAACCTCCAGTCATTGACACGTGCAGGGT
This sequence comes from Theodoxus fluviatilis, assembly GCA_034096865.1. NCBI lineage: Eukaryota > Metazoa > Mollusca > Gastropoda > Cycloneritida > Neritidae > Theodoxus > Theodoxus fluviatilis. The sequence continues at coordinate 76,740 of JAWQFJ010035502.1, read as the reverse complement.
TATCGCTTCCTGACTCTGATTTGTCTATTGATTTTCCAATGACTTTTATCTGCCATCCATCACTTACTCACTCGTACCGTCTCGTGAGGTCATCTACACTGGATCGTATGTTTTATTCATCAGTGTGCTTACAGTCGTTTACTACCGAAATGCCCTAGTCCGCAGAACCTGTGTAGATAGTCTGACACCATCCATGATCTCCCTCTTCCAGCTCCATCCCCCATCCCCCTTCCCTTAATCCCCCACCCCCTCCTCGGCCCCCACCCCGCATCCTCTTACCCAACCCACTATCTTCAATCCCCAATCCCTCTTCCTCCACCCCGATCCCCGCATCCTCCATCACCATCCCTCTTCATCCATACCATCCCCTATCCTCCACCCCCACCCCATCCCTCCCTGACCTCCCGTTTTTCTCCACTCCTATCCCCACATCCTTCGACTCCAAACCCCTCGTGTCTCAACCCCATCCTCTATCCCCTAACTCCAACGCAACATCCTCAGCCCCAGCCCCAGCCCCATACCCCAACTTCAACCTTACCCCATCATTTTCCATGACGCCCTCCCACGCACCTCATCCTCCACTTTCCGCCACCCCCCCCCCTCCCTACCCATCCCCGGTTACCCGTCTTACCATGTCAACTTCGGATACGGTGCCCATGCTTTTGATGAGGACATCTGTCTCGATCAGCAGAGGCTCCCCTGGGAACAGAAGCGCAAGCAGTCAGTCAGGGGCCACGTCAAGCTTCAGCCCGGGGAAATACATCTGCCTTTAGGTGTCGCAGAAAACCATAAAGGAGACTTCTCTAGAATGACTGAAAATATCGTGCGGCATTGAAGAAAGTCTTCGAGACAAAACTCTGCAGCTGTCGTAAACCTTCCGAGGTGGCAATAACACTGACTTGATCGAGGTTCCACCGCAGCGTAATGAAATACACGAGAGAAAAATAAATCCTCAAATGTCAAGCACGACAGACAGCAGGACAATTTCTCAAGAAGTCACCTCCCCTCGCGTCAGTATACTATGGAATGAACGTCAGATGTTCTGAAGGCGCCATCCGTTTAGTCATCTTAGGGACAGAGAGGTAGTGATCACACGTTGGAGAGACTCGTGTTTTTCAGTCGTTTCCCACGGCGTGAAGTGCTGCAGTCACTGCTTGCCAGCCCTGGCGGTGTCATCCTCAATTTATGATGGCTTCTCGCGGCCGGATAACCTCATCGATCGCCACTGAAACGGAAAACTTGAGACGGCGGACTTTTGGGCGGGAAAAAACACACGCCAGGACGTCCGCGCCTTAAATCCATTGCCGCGACTGTAAAAACAAGGAAGGAGTTAGCACGAAATTGTGCTTGATTTGTCTTTCGGGTCGAAGCCATTCAGCGATGCGATTCGAGATGTTTGAAATTCGCCCTTGGAATTCAATAGTTCAAGCGGCCTGGAAAGCTGGGGCGAGGCAGGGGCGCCGCCTCTGTAAACCTGGACAATTCAATATGGAGCCCCGCGGGGACGCACCGTGAAAAATGAGAAAGCTCCCGACACTCGTGGGAGACGCCCTTTCTGACAGGAGGGAAAACGCCACGGAGGGAAATCAATGCAGCAGTTGCAGACTCCGACGCCCCCGGCCCCCTTTCCCGGCCTCTCCGCCCCCCAAGTCGCGTGGCCAGTGTGTCTTCCTCACCCCACCCCACCTCACCCCACCTCACCCCACCTCACCCCACTCTCCCGTCTGCTGGCCTTAAGGTAGGCCCGCCCTGCACGACTGTCATTACTCAGCTACAGTGATCTTCAGTGCACACCAGTGGTCTTCAGTGCACACCAGTGGTCTTCATTGTACTTGTATGGTCTTCATTCATTTTTTGGTCTTCATTCTACTGTAATGAACTTCTGTCTACTCTCATTATAGCATTTGTCATGATGATTTTCATTGCACTGTGATAGTCGTCATTCACTACTATGCTTTTCATTCTACTCTGATGTTCTTTATTCTGCTTTAATAGTTTTCTCACGTTCTCTCCCCCTCCAGCTCATGATGGCATTTTTCGTTCATAAAATGTTTGCTCCATCATAAATGTCTTCTCTCCCTTGTGACTTGTTTTAGTGATAGTTTTCTTTGCGTCAGGAAGTTTTTCATTTCAGTCATGATAGTGAATGTCTTCGCCCTTGCTGTGATGATCTTCGTTCATCGCAATGGTCTTCTATGTAATGGTGGTCTTCATGCAGCCATGAAGGTCTTTTTCTCAGTGGGGTAATGCTCGGGATCTTCACCCTGCGGTGATGATATTCAAGTGCGATGGTCTTCATTTTGCTATGATATCCTCTTTTTAGCTGTGGCGTTTACCCAGCTGTAACGTCTTCATTGCACCTTAATGGACCTTATGCTGCTACGATGGCCCTTTCTTCTGTCATATAATTCACCTTACTGGGAAAGTCTTCATTCCATCCATTGGGTTTTCTTTCTGCTATGATGCCCATTTTTCCTGCATTTTTTTCCCGCTGCTGTAACGACCTTTATTCCACGAAGGAAATCTCTAGTTCTTTGTCGTTCATTTTGCCCACTCTCGACGCATGAACATCAGCTGCAGTTTCTGCCACAACTGAATTAACTCTACTGTAAGTATTGACACAATGAATGTCCCCACCGATAATATACGCGCTGTCCTTTTTTCTAATATTGACTGAAGATGACAGGACGGACATGACGTTTTGTCTATGCAAGTCGGCAGGGGACAAAGCGAGGAAGGCGAATTCTGTTGTTGGCAGTATCTTGCAATTTTATTTTGAGGTTTCTTCTGCTTCAGCTTGTAATTATGCGTAAAAATATTCAGTCGTCCATAAAAGCTGTTTCTGAAAATGCGTCGTCACTAGCACTTAGATGTACATCTCATGGCTTAGCCGTCTTCATTCCTCATACAGATTACTGACGTAGCAAGCCCAGTCTTCATTTCTCATTAAAAAAACACGGACTTACCAAACCCAGTTTTCATTCCCCATACAGATTACTGACTTAACAAGCTCAGTCTTCATTCACCATACAGAACACTGACGTACCAAGCCCAGTCTTCATTCACCATACAGAACACTGACGTACCAAGCCCAGTCTTCATTCCTCATACAGAACACTGACGTACCAAGCCCAGTTTTCATTCCTCAAACAGAACACTGACGTAGAAAGCCCAGTCTTCATTCACCATACAGAACAATGACGTACCAAGCCCGGTTTTCATTCTCCATACAGAACAATGACGTACCAAGCCCGGTTTTCATTCTCCATACAGAGCACTGACATGTCAAGCCCAGTCTTCATTCACCATACAGAACACTGACGTACCAAGCCCAGTCTTCATTCACCATACAGAACACTGACGTATCAAGCCCAGTCTTCATTCCTCATACAGAACACTGACGTACCAAGCCCAGTCTTCATTCCTCATACAGAACACTGACGTACCAAGCCCAGTTTTCATTCCTCAAACAGAACTCTGACGTAGAAAGCCCAGTCTTCATTCACCATACAGAACAATGACGTACCAAGCCCGGTTTTCATTCTCCATACAGAACAATGACGTACCAAGCCCGGTTTTCATTCTCCATACAGAGCACTGACATGTCAAGCCCAGTCTTCATTCACCATACAGAACACTGACGTACCAAGCCCAGTCTTCATTCACCATACAGAACACTGACGTATCAAGCCCAGTCTTCATTCCTCATACAGAACACTGACGTACCAAGCCCAGTCTTCATTCCTCATACAGAACACTGACGTACCAAGCCCAGTCTTCATTCCTCATACAGATTACTGACTTACAAAGCCCAGTCTTCATTCTTCATACAGAACACTGACTTACCAACCCCAGTTTTGTTTCCCATTTTAAAAAAACCACACTGACTTACCACGCCCAGTTTTCATTCCTCATACAGAACACTGACTTACCAAGCCCAGTCTTCATTCCCCATACAGATTACTGACTTACCACGCCCAGTCTTCGTTTCCCATACAGAACACTGACTTATCGAACTTAGTCTGCATTCCTCAAACAAAACACTGACTTAACATATCCCTTCTATATGAATTCCCCATAGATGACATCGAATTATCAAGCCCTGTCTTCATTTCCCAAAACAGAAACTTGAATCACCTTCTCTTCAATCGCCATACACAACACTTACTCAAGCTGCCCTCATTCCCCATACACTGACTTATTAATTCCCTGTATTGCACGCTTACTTCCCAAGATCCGCCTACAATATTATTGCCATACGTCACTACACTGTCCATTCAGCACACGTACGTCTCAAGTTTCGCATACATTGACATATTGTCACTTCACTGTCCATACAGCGCACGCTCGTCCACAGCTCCGCCTGCAATACCATACGACACTACACTGTACATACAGTACACGTACGTCCCGAGTTCATACTACACTGACATACCATCACTACACTTTCCATACAGCACTCTTACTTCCTATGTTCTGCCTACATTGTCATACCGTCAATACACTGTCCATACTGCACACTTACGTCCCAAGTTCTGTCTACATTGTCATACCGTCACTACACTGTCCATACAGCACACTTACGTCCCACGTTCTGTCTACATTGCCATTCGTCAATACACTGTCCACACAGCACACTTACGTCCCAAGTTCTGTCTACATTATCATACCGTCACTACACTGTCCATACTGCACTCTTACTTCCCAAGTTCTGCTTACATTGCCATACGTCACTACAATGTCCATACAGTACACGTACGTCCCGAGTTCATACTACACTGACATACCATCACTACACTGTCCATACTGCACTCTTACTTCCCAAGTTCTGCTTACATTGCCATACGTCACTACAATGTCCATACAGCACACTTACGTCCCAAGTTATGTCTACATTGCCATACGTCACTACACTGTCCATACTGCACACTTACGTCCCAAGTTTTGTCTACATTGCCATACGTCACTACAATGTCCATACAGCACACTTACGTCCCAATTTCTGTCTACATTGCCATACGTCACAACAATGTCCATACTGCACTCTTACTTCCCACGTTCTGTCTACATTGTCATACGTCACTACACTGTGCATACAGCACACTTACGTCCCAATTTCTGTCTACATTGCCATACGTCACTACACTGTGCATACAGCACACTTACGTCCCAATTTCTGTCTACATTGCCATACGTCACTACACTGTCCATACTGCACTCGTACGTCCCAAGTTCTGTCTACATTGCCATACGTCACTACACTGTCCATACTGCTCTCGTACGTCCCAAGTTCTGTCTACATTGCCATACGTCACTACACTGTGCATACAGCACACTTACGTCCCAAGTTCTGCTTACATTGCCATACGTCTCTACACTGTCCATACAGCACACGTACGTCCCAAGTTCTGTCTACATTGCCATACGTCACTACACTTTCCATACAGCACACTTACGTCCCAAGTTCTGTCTACATTGCCATACGTCACTACACTGTCCATACAGCACACTTACGTCCCAAGTTCTGTCTACATTGCCATACGTCACTACAATGTCCATACAGCACACTTACGTCCCAAGTTCTGTCTACATTGTCATACGTCACTACACTGTGCATACTGTACACTTACGTCCCAAGTTCTGTCTACATTGTCATACGTCACTACAATGTGCATACTGCACTCTTACGTCCCAAGTTCTGTCTACATTGTCATACCGTCACTACACTGTGCATACTGCACACTTACGTAGCAAGTTCTGTCTACATTGCCATACGTCACTACACTGTCCATACAGCACACTTACGTCCCAAGTTCTGTCTACATTGCCACACGTCACTACACTGTCCATACTGCACTCTTACTTCCCAAGTTCTGTCTACATTGTCATACCGTCACTACATTGTCCATACTGCACACTTACGTCCCAAGTTCTGTCTACATTGCCATACGTCACTACACTGTCCATACTGCACACTTACGTCCCAAGTTCTGCCTACATTGTCATACGTCACTACACTGTCCATATTGCACACTTACGTCCCAAACCAGGCCGGACGTCGCTGTGATAGTTGACGAGGAGCTTGTCCAACAAAGCCGAGACAGTTTGAAAGTTGGTTGCTGTCACAGCCCTCAGCCTGCAACAGAGAAAGCAAACAGAAGCTAGCGTGAGTTGTCGGTTGACTGTGACGTTACCAACTGACACATAACGGCTGTTTCCAAAGTAACTTTTACTCAGGTTGAATCGTCCTCATGGCAAGTGCTAGTTAACCGTAATGTTTACAGACCTATCTTACCACCAGGTGGTTTCAAAGTTTTTGTCGTATTTGTCAGCTTGAAATATTACCCTTATAATGAGCTCTTTGGTATTCGAAGAGTGGGTTTTGACAGTTTACGCATTCCGCGTGGTGTTTTTCCCCCAAATGCCAATAGAACCAATTTCTTCTGTCTTTTATACCTTAAACGAGTTGTTTCCATAGAGCGCAATATTTTCACGAGTTTCCTTATGGGAATATGAGCAGATCCCATTTCACGGCTGACGACTCTCCGACAAGGCCAGAGATCAATACTCGGTTATGGAAATATTTGCGAACAAAGCCAATTGCAAAGAATAGGATTTGGAGCAACATGGCCGCTGCCTTGGCAGTTGTACTTGAAGCACGACGGAGGCGAAGCCTGGAGTGCCTGATGTGGTGCGGTGCACGAAGTGCTCTCTCTTCACGGAAAGAATTCAAACTGCAGAGAAGCTGATGCTGAAACAAGTAGCAGCTTGCGACTCCGAACTCATGGTCTATCCGAAAACCTTAATATGTTGCATCGGACGAAGATTTGTAATGCTATAAACTTTTCACAATCCTTCTTATGCCATTACAGCATCCATACGAAGGCTGTTTTCATCGGCGGAATTGCAGGCTCGTGCTCTCAACCGCTGTCATAAATCTGTCACAGGTGTTTAAAAAGACTATTACGAAAGCTAATATTTCTCAAATATAATGATTCATTTTGTTTGACGCAGGGCTACCCAGTTGAGTGAAAGGAATACCAGAAAGCATTCTCGCGTTACCACAAGCTCTAAGAGGTTTGATGGGCAAGACGGGCTTGAAGGAAGTTCGAGTAAGAAGATCGGGCACTCCCTGCAGGTCGTGAGGACATTGCATGCAGACACTGCTCATCGTGGGCCTTGCGCGCACTCTTTCCTTCCCGAGACTCGCCACGGAAGTGCGCGTCACCTCACAAGAAGGGTCTCTAGGGACATGCAGAACACAGCTGAAGATGCATCCACGTGGCTCGGTTCTAGACCCCACGTTCCAGCAGGATGCTCCTGACATCGATATTCCAAGTAGCGCATGTTGCTTTGGGACACCCGTGGCCGAGCCACCAGAGCAGGCCCGGCAAGTTCTAATGCCAGGGCTTTACGCTGAGAGGAAGCTTTTGCAGCACGTCAAATGTATGAAAAGAATTCCATATCAGGAATTAATCACGACATCTTTCCAAAAGAGGCTTTTCTCATTTGCAATTCATGGACTGGCCATATCTTTTTGCAGTCAGTTTTGTAGCTTTCAGATGCAGCTGCGTAACCCGCTTACGAGCGCTAAGGGCCAACATGTCCCGTGGTCACTAACTCGTTGCTGCATCGAAGTAAGGTTTGCTGTATCCATGGCACCGCATGCAAGAACAAGCCGTCGGTTGATAAAATGAGGACAACAGATGCCATTTCCTGACAGGAGAGAAAGTATCAGAACGTGGAAGCGAAATCTCATGGTTGACCGAGTTGCTGCAAAACGCTATCTGCGTATTTCCCTGGTGTGAACCCTGACCTGTGGGAGGAAGGACCTCTGGGCCCTGTTCTCAGTGGCAAGGATTCAGCGATGCAAGCCCTTTGTCCTCAATAGCATCGCGTCTACTGCAAGCCATCTGTCCTCAATAGCATCGCGTCTACTGCAAGCCATCTGTCCTCAATAGCATCGCGTCTACTGCAAGCCATCTGTCCTCAATAGCATCGCGTCTACTGCAAGCCATCTGTCCTCAATAGCATCGCGTCTACTGCAAGCCATCTGTCCTTAATAGCATCGCGTCTACTGCAAGTCATCTGTCCTCAATAGCATCGCGTCCATTGCAAGCCATCTGTCCTCAATAGCATCGCGTCTACTGCAAGCCATCTGTCCTCAATAGCATCGCGTCTACTGCAAGCCATCTGTCCTCAATAGCATCGCGTCTACTGCAAGCCATCTGTCCTCAATAGCATCGCGTCTACTGCAAGCCATCTGTCCTCAATAGCATCGCGTCTACTGCAAGGCTGCTGTACTCTAGTCGTGATAAACACAGAACAAAGTGTTGAAGACAAGTCTTCTGCTTCCATGACTCATAGCTGTCAATCTCGTCTCCCTCATTTAAGTACCTTCAGGCTTAGGTGCCCGGATCGTTGGTCCTACACAGGTGCCAACTGCTGCTTTGTGCTGCATTTTCTCTCTCTCTCCCCCCTCCCCCTCTCTCTCTCTCTCTCTCTCTCTCTCTCGCTCTCTCTCTGTCTCTGTCTCTGTCTCTGCCTCTCTTTCTCTCTCTCTCTCTCTCTCTCTCTCTCTCTCTCTCTCTCTCTCTGCGTGCGCGCCCGCACGCGTGCGAGTGTGTGTGCATGTGTGTGCGTGTGCGTGTCTATGTGTGCGTATGTGAGCGCGCGCGCGTGTGTATGTGCTGTGTGTACCGTGTGCAGTACACCATATGTTGTGTACTCTGGGTGTTAGCGTGCCACGAGTATACTTTGCACTACAGCAGTTGCCGCTCATTACCCCATCCTCATGGAAAGCTGTGGCCACTGAGCTTCGTGGCTATATACTGTGTTTGTGCCGTACATGCGCGAGTGCGATATCTCCCGTACGCGCGCGCGCGCGCACACACACACACACGCACACACACGCACACACAAACATACACACACAAACACACACTTACATATGTGCACACAGAGAGAGAGAGAGAGAGAGAGAGAGAGAGAGAGAGAGAGAGAGAGAGAGAGAGAGATACAGAGAGAGAGACAGAGAAAGAGAGAGAGAATAAACGTGTGTGTTGTGTGTGTTTGAGGGTGTGTTTGGGTGTGCGCGCGCGTGTGTGTATGTGCGTGTGTGTGCGCGCGTGTGTGTATATGTGCTTGTGTGTGTGTGTAAGTGTGTGTGTTTGTGTGTGTGTGTGTCTGAGTGTGTATGTGTGAATGTGTCGTTGTGTGTATGTGTGTGTGCGTGTGTATGTGTGTGTGGTTCATGGGACAAAAGTCCTTGGCGCCAAGGTTGACTCCTGGTTACACATCCAGGACAGATTTCGCTGTGTCGGGTGAGTGCTGTGTGTGCAACCCATGCTGACTCCGTCCCCTCTAGTTATGTCCCTTTAGTTATGTCTCTACGCTGTTACTCTATGTCGGCGAGACACGCACACGGGCCTAGCGCGCCTACGCCTCTTTGGAAATGACTGGAATGTTCCAGGCATTTGCTGACGCCTATTGCCCGGACGGCAAGTCTGGCTGGAAGGTCAACCTTGACGTTTGATTTCCTCATCCTTACTCGTGTTTCAACGTCAGTGGAATTTACCTTCCTTTTTTAAGTTTCAAGCAGTACAACCTGGAGCGCCTGATTCCGAGTAGAGTGAAGACTAAAGAAATCATGCACTGTGTTCCGTGGAAAACATATCCATTTCCAAAGGAAAAGCAGAATTTCCACTCTGGCAGAGCTATGAACAATCAACATGTGAAGCACTGATTTACAGTGCGTCATGGATTTATGTCAAAGAACATGTTTGCATTCTTGCACCCTTTTCTCTCTCTCTCTCTCTCTCTCTCTCTCTCTCTCTCTCTCTCTCTCTCTCTCTCTCTCTCTCTCTCTCTCTCTCTCTCTCTCTCTCTCTCTGGAAAAATATTGAAGCCTCTACAAAAATCGTAACCTGTATTTCCACAAAAATTCCTCTCATTGCGTTTCTAGAAACTAGCTTAAACACACACACACATGCGCGCGCGCGCACACACACACACACGCGCGCACTCATACACACACACACTCACACACACACACACACACATACACACACACACGCACACACACACGCACACACACACACACACGCACACAATTAGAATATATTTCCAGTGAAAGTCACGGTAACACGGCTTTGACCTTAAGAACATTCCAATCTCCATTGCGCTGCCTGCGCCTAGGTGTCCCTAGGGCCCGGGGCCACTGCGCTAATTGCCGCCTGTCCAAGGCTGGGGAAGCAGGCCGCGCCTTCTCAGACTGGCAGGCCGCACCTCTCACGCTGCTATCTGCCAGCGCAGGACACAGCGCAAGTCAGCCACGCCGGCATAAGAAGAGGCACGGGTGGCGGAAGCAAAAGGCGATTGTTATCTATGACAGGTCAAAACGGAAGAATCGATCTGCTCTCCACGGAAATGGCTTTGGTGAAAAAGAGCTCCGATTCCTTGAAGATCCCTTCAGCGTCGCCTTATCGCCCCATGCCGGCAGTGCCCACAATGGTCTCCAGGGGAAGCGCCGAGAGCCAAGAATGGGTGGCACCGAATCGTTTTCCAGGTCGCCGTTCAAATCTAGCGGAGGAATTGAATTGCCTGCTGCCGGAGTTCATCGTGTGTCGGCAGAGCACTGGATTTGACACCCTGTGTGTTTGCCGCCACCTCTTGCTGACTGCCGTCAATGGCGGCTCTGGCCAGGCCGTGGGCTGCAAGATGGCGTGGAAATGAGTGAAGCAGACGCAGGTCTAGTCCCAGTCTGCAAGTCAGCCCCGGCCTCGTCCATCGGGACTGATGACTTCCTGCCCGAGTAAAGTGAGATTCCCCTTGTCTTGGAGCGCGTGGTCCCCGCAGCAACACGGGCTCCGAGGCTTCATCGGCAACTGAAACTTCCTGGTCTTCTTGGCCTGGCTCCATGGAGCGTGTCCAGGCCAGCGTGTTTGCATGGGAAGGCTGCCCACGCCAGTTCCGTCTTGGGGGAAGACCGCCGCATCGCGGTGGGGACGTAAATTCATACATGGGTTATTTGTCGACGGCGGAACGAATCTGATGGCGGTCGATTCCATGTAAGCATGTTTCCATTTCTGCGCCATCCACAGGTCTTGCACCCAATCCCGTCTCTTCTGTCAGTGGCGAGTCCAGTATGAATACGACTATTACACAGGAGATTGCGAGCGAATCTCTTTGACTTTTCTGGAATCAAGTGCGCTATTCTGATCCTAGAGCGAGAGGTGGCCATGTTGAAACCGTTTCCAAGGGAAGACGGGCGTCGCTCAGGAGACCCGGTATTCCGGAACTCGCGACAAGAGCTGCTGACGATGCACTAAGGTAGAACATTGTGCTGTTGCAGATTCTCTCAATGAACAGATGCTACCACATAACATGCTAAAAAGCGAAGGGTAGATTTTAATGTAAAACGTCCTGACCAAAAACCTTTGGGAAAAGACTACTCATTGGCAGAATGTTTTGGAGTTGAATATTCATATTTGCCGTGTTTCCGTCTTCCTGCCCTTTTGCAAGTACTTAGCAAAATCACGGAGGTAATAGCGGCGAGTGATGTTTGATAGCAGCAGTGACAAACATAATTCTTAAAGTCTCATGAAGTCGAGCTTGCCGAGCCGAAGACATCGCATAAAAGGCCGGGGTTTCAAAATGTCAGTCAAGATGTCTTCATCCTTATCAACTCTGGGCGCACTGCTGCAGGAGCAAGGCTTACGGATGTTGCTGCAGGCTCATGGTGGCAGTCTGTGATCTGGCACTGTGGTGGTGACATCACCACCCTTTCCTCTCCCTCACAGGAACAGGTCTGTGGAATATGGGGCAGCAGGAGTGCTTCTGGAGTCATGAAGAACCGTGGAAGGGCTGCACGGGTACCGTAAAAGTACTGTAGGAGTACTGTAAGAGTACCGCAGGAATAGGAAAAGAATACAATATGATTATCGAGTGAATATTATAGACGCACTTAGAGAAATACCATAGGAATTCCATAGGCATACTGCAGGAAGACTGTAAGGGATTTGTAGGTGGAATGCAGAGAAAGTGCAGTAGAAGACCTGTAGTGGTACTGTAGGAAGCCTGTGGAAAAAACGTGGAGACTGTGGAAGGTAGGACTGCATTGCTATATGAGTACTGCAGAAATACTGTTGGAGTACATAAGGAGTACAGTAGGAGTACTATAGGAGAGCTGTGGGGAGGTTTTGGGAGGCAGGACTGCAGAGACAGGATTGCTGAAGGGAGGGGCTGACTTGGAGAGAGGCTGCAAGTGCCCAAATCACCTTAGACAGCTTCTTTGACGGCCAGTCAGGGCAGGCCTCTACGTGAAAGCCAGGATCTCGTCTCCTGCCAGGATCTCTTTTCATCCCAGCGCCGCCGTCCAGCCCCGTAGAGCCCGATCGAAGAGGACAAATTCGTCGCTCTCAGGTTGACAAATCCAACCAATTTCGAGAGTAAAGCAGGAGAAGAGAAGAAGCCACGTTTAGATCTTGTTCCTCCGTCTACTTGACACCTCCCAAAGAACTTCTAAACAACCAGGTTCTCTACCACAGGTTTATCCCAAATGTGCATAGACGACGTGTTATGTGAAAATAAAAGGGTTATTGCGCATGGATACGTGCGTTTCTGAGATGTTTGGTTGTCGTCTTCGCCATTCTTGCTTTTTCACCGTCGCTTCAAGATCAATTCAAAATATGAAAAGATTACGCTATAGTCAGGTTTGTTCACGAGTAGTATTGTTTAGGTGCGTAGCATTCATGATGACATTACCAATCTGTGTTTTTTTTAAGTATATTTTTTGTATCCAAAAGTCGAGTTCTACAAATATGACAATGAGGGCACTTGCCTATTTCACACTGAATTAGTCGTTTCAAATGTGTGTGTGTGTGTCTGTGTGTGTGTGTGTGTGCGTGTGTGTGTGTGTGTGTGTGTGAGAGAGAGAGAGAGAGAGAGAGAGAGGTGGTGTGGGGGACAGACAGACAGACAGACAGACAGAGAGGCAGACAGACAGACATACAGATCGACAGACAGACAGACAGACAGACAGACAGACAGACAGACAGACAGACAGACAGACAGACAGACAGACAGACAGACACACAGATAGACAGACAGACAGACAGACAGACAGACAGACACACAGACACACAGACAGACAGACAGACAGACAGAGACACACAGAGACAGACAGAGACAGAGAGACGCAGAGAAAGACACAGAGAGAGAGACAGAGAAACGGATGGACGGACATTCTGACAGCGAGACATAAAGACACAGATTCATAGATGGACAGGCACAGACATACGCGCGCACATACGCGTGCGCAAGCACGCACGCGCACACGCATGCACACACACACACAGAGCGGGGGGGGGGAGGGAGGGAGAGAGAGAGAGAGAGAGAGAGAGAGAGAGAGAGAGAGAGAGAGAGAGAGAGAGGGAGAGAGAGAGAGAGAGAGAGAGAGAGAGAGAGAGAGAGAGGATGAGAGAGAGAGAGGGATTGGGAGAGAGAGAGTGAGAGAGAGAGAAAGAGAGAGAGAGAGAGAGAGAGCGGGGGGAGGGAGGGAGGGAGTCCCTTACAAAGGTCACTGCGCCCTACAGCCGGGCGGGGAAACGGCTAGGACAGAAGAGCGGACACTGCCACCATGCCCTTGGTTCCAGTCATCCAGTGTGCGCGTCTTGAATGCATCTAAAGTCTGGCAATGACGCCAAGCTGTCTCTTCTTGAATGTCAATCTCGCTTTCGAAACCACGAGGGAAAGAGGGATGCAGAAAGAATGAGAAAGAAAAACATCTCTCTCTCTCTCTCTCTCTCTCTCTCTCTCTCTCTCTCTCCACGCAGACACGTATACACATTGACTGATGGAATTACCATCTTATTGACAGTGCCTGCCAACCTGCATACCGGTATGTCTCCCTTCGGCCTTTTCTGCATGCCTTCCGTTTCACTAATCGAGCGTCCACCTGCCTGCCTGCCTGCCTGCCTGCCTGTCTGTCTGTCTGTCTGTCTGCCTGCCCGCCTACTTGCTTGTCTGATTGACTGACTAATTATTGGGCGAAAGTAAGATTACCTGTTGGAAATATGGAGTATTTGTGAATCTGCTGGCATTCTCATACTTCAAATCCGTGATTTGCAGCAGCCTCACGTTTGGTTTTGATCAAATCAAATTCTCCTTAAGTGTCAGCAAATCACACAAATACTCATTAAACAACAATATGGCTACATAAATAAAATATCGTGTGTGTTTTTCTTGTACTAATGTTTCATCTGAAGCTTCCCCGATGCTGTAGCATTTAGCAACCTTCACATCGCCTTGGGCGGAGGCGGAGGTCGGCTTGGCTGTCTGGTGCTGGCTGGGACTGTCTCTGTCTGGAACATTGGCGTCTGCAGCGATATGTTTTCATACAGACGCCCTGGTAGGACTTCCTTTGCCTCTCAGGAGTGCGTGACAGAGTCTTGTTAGCTGATGGATTAGTGTGTACGTAAATCCAAAGATTTGAGGCAATGATGCCTCGCACTGAACGTTTTCTTGCTAGGACTGTTCCGTCATGGTTATTTGTTTAGAAGTAAGGAAGAAGAGTAAATCCCTTAGAAATCGATGCGCTTATTTGGCTGTCGTCCATATTTTCTTCATCAGAGTGAATGGTGAGATATTCTTGTGGATCCTAAATGTTCAGGATTTGCTATTTCATCGTTGTATTTGTGGTCTCCCTACCATGGAAATATATACACAGTAAACGGGTCTTAACTATGTTATTGCTATTGTGCATAAACACGCCATAACGTTTCCACAATCATTCTGAAAGAATGCAAACGTTCAGAACCCAAAGCTTCCGTAAGCCATCTGCTGCTTCAGTGCAGATGAATGAATACAGCTCCGCTGCACTGTGACGCCTGCAGTCCCTCAAGACCTGACTTGCAGCGCCTTGTAGGCGACTCCAGACCAGAGACGCGCAGAGACCAAGCACCGTGCTCCCTGAAGATAAAACCAGGGTGCCAGGAGGACATCCATATTCACAACCAGCCTGCCTCCTCCTTCCCTCCGAACCTCGGCCAGGCCCGGCCTCGTGTATCTGAGGCGCCCAGCCATAACTTTCAAATTCAAAGCACACCTAATGTGAATGCATCTTCCTGATATGGAGAAACGAGGATGCGGTGTGATTGTCACCAGAGAAAAATGCAGGATGGACATGATATGCTTGGACATTTTAGCTACTGTCTAGATGGTCTCTTTTCGTCAGATGGAATATTCTGAGAGTTTCTTAACATGTTAATAATTTACACGGTGTTGAGAAAGCTCCTTTGTAAACGATTTGTTTCCTTGTCTTGGCACGTCCTAGACGTTGCACCAACACTCACGCAGTCACGAAGGTGCATCGTTGATGTTCGCAGTGTGCATTCATAGTCATTCACGCACACACAGGGTTACAACACATTGTAACGACACAGGGTAGCATCTTGGATTATTAATTGCTTGCAGTTTCTTCACAACCATCCAGAAAGTTCATATATGTGGTCATATTAATCGTGGATCAACTCTAAAAAGAAAATCCTCTTTCATCGCTCAGAGTACTAATTCAATTCAAAATGTTGGACATCTTAATGCCAAACGCCACCCCAAGATGGCGGCCCCGGGAGTGAGGGAAGTATCGATAAAGTCACACAGGTAAGGATGAGAACCTTAACGGCCCAATGCATTCAGGGCGATCCTCGGCGTATCACACGTTGTTGCCAAGTCCACTTTGAATCGGTAGTCGCTGATCGGAGAGTGATGTTTTCCACAGACCTCATCAATGACTCTGGGCACGACCGTTTTCAATGTTCCAATGGCCCGCATTGCGTTCTCGTAGTAATTATGAAATAATACATTCCTCTACTGTCACGCTCAAGACGTAGTCATTTTGCATTTAATCACCGAGTTTGAGAAATACCGTTTGCAAATATGTATTAGATCCTGCAGCCACCCTAAATTCAATCTTATTCTGCTGTTTAAAACACAGAGAGAGAAAGAGAGAGAAAGATAGAGAGAGAGAGAGAGAGAGAGAGAGAGAGAGAGAGAGAGAGAGAGAGAGGAATGGAGGGAGGGAGGGAGAGAGAGAGAGAAGAGAGAGAGAGAGAGAAAGAGAGAGATACAATATACAAGATACAATATACTTTATTGTCCTCATTGTTAGACGGACATTTGTTTTGTCGGTGGCAAAAACATAATACGTACATACAAAAACAGAAACGTACAAGAAGTTCAATATTAATTAACTCAATCACTGCGCTCAAGCTATGGAGTCCACACACTAATTATAGGCCATAAAATAAGATAGCATGCAATTGTATCATAATTTGTTACTCTAAAAATGTAATAACACCATGTTACTTCAAGTAAATATACATACTGAACACGCGCATCAGAAATAGTAAACAGAAAGACACAATAAGATAGGACACATATAGCGCTACATCATAGGCAATTCAATTTTTAATAGAGAAACATTCTACATCGCAACAAGTAATCGCAGAAGGAACAAGAGACACAAGCATGCACATCAAACAATCATCGTCACGCAATCACACATACCCGATCTTCAACCATAACACATGTACAAGCCCCCCCCCCCCCCCCCCCCCCCCCCCAATCATGTTCTTCATCCTGCATCACAACACAATCACAGGAAAGACCAACAAGAGACAGGCATGCACATCAACAACCACACTCACACAGCATACATACACGATCATCAACGCATAACGCATGCACCCCCCCCCCACCCCCCCCCCCCACACACACACACACACTCTCACATGTTCATCCTTGTTGGCGTTCACACCATTCATAGTCCTTCCTGTCACAGTTCACATCACTACAAGTCCTCATAGTCCCAGTTCACATTACTGCAATGCTCCTTCATAAGTCACATCAATCCTGGTCACATAGTCACAACTCATCACTCATCGTCACAGTCACAGTTCACATCACCCACTCTTCAGTCACAGTTCGCGTCACTCCTGATCCCACAGTCACGTCAAGTCTCACAACAATCTTCATGCATACTACCCATTCACCGGGACTCGTTGAAGAGACGGATGGATGTCAGGAGGAACGAATCCCTCATACGATTTGTTCTGGCAGGCCAGCACCTCAGGCGACGTGAGGACTCATGAGTGGGTTGGCATGACGCGAATGCCTGGTGCAGAAGGTGGCGGTCGTCGGAGCGAATCTTGCCCATCTTCCTCAGGGCCACACTGGGGTAGCGATCACCATGGACATTACATCATATGGAAGGCTGGCTCGCTCAGCCTGCACGCGGTGTGTCATATAAGAAGTTCGCCGATGGCCTCGTTTTCAACACTTTTCTGATTTCACTTCCGGTTACTCCGCTTACTATGGACGCCGCTGTCGAGCGAATTCTCATGGTAAGTAAAACAGATAATTGTTCAAACAGTGAGGATTTATTCCATCAGTTGAAACTGTAAGGACATTTGCAGGCATCCCAGACACACTTTGCAGTTTAAAAAATGGTATTCATTCCACTTTTGACGGAAAACAAAGCACTTTGGTCAGGCTATCTACTTCGTCTGCTACTACGGACGCCACTGTCGAGCGAATTCCTGGTGTCGCTGAGGTCAGCGTGTCAGCTATAAATAGAAGTGCGCGAAGAATGTACGCTGTTCTGTCCAAGATGCAGTGAAGATTTGTTTTGATTTCAAAGACAAAAGACGTTTAACACACCCACATCCCACTGAAACAAATTATAATGAAAGAAACGTACCTCGTTTGATGCAAGCATCGTCAAAGTGTCGACTGCAGATCTTGGCCATGTTTGGGTTGAATGCTTCGTCCACTCGATCAATTTTAGCAATGATGGCTGATCTCTATTTGTCTTTCGCTTCACTGACACCTTTTCTTGGAATTCCAACGAAAGAAAGTCCCCTGCATGCCACTGATGATACCTTACAATCAACAACACAACACTTGGCTCCATCTGAAGTACTGTTCGCCCTCCTTGATATTGGTTTAGGAACCACGGTAGCTCTTGTATCACTGTCATTAATCATGTCACTCATTTCGCAACACACTGTGGTTGACTCTGGAAGTAACTAGGCGTTTCAGAAATGGCTGAAAACAAAACTAAACACAGGGTTACAAACTATACACATTTTCCCACCGACTTATGCGGAGAAAAAATTAAGATGGCTAAAACTAAGACACAAAAATCGTGATTTTCGCCAGTTGTTTACACTAACAAAGGCATCGGCCATTGAAAGCGGAGCAACCGGAAGTGCAATCAGAAAAGTGTTGAAAACGAGGCTATCGGCGAACTTATTTCTCTACACGCCACAGTCAGCAATCCATTCTTATTGGATCCATGTTTTTTGTTTTCTTTCTCTTTTTTGGATGATGATAATGATGATGATGACGACGACGACGATGATGATGATGATGATGATGATGATGATGATGATGATGATGATGGTGATGCTCCTGCTGCTGCTGCTGCTGATGATGATGATGATGACGACGACGACGACGGTGGTGATGATGATGATGATGGTGGTGATGCTGCTGCTGCTGCTGATGCTGCTGCTGCTGCTGCTGCTGCTGCTGCTGCTGCTGCTGCTGATGATGATAATGATGATGATATGGTGGTGGTGGGGTGGTGGTGGTGGTGGTGGTGGTGGCTTTGGCGTTGGCGGTGGTAATGATAGCGATAGTAATGGTGGCGATGATGATGGTGGTTACAAGTTTATTGTCTTGAACCGTGTTTTGATACATAGTCCTTTCATGTATACAGGTTAATGCGGTGTAATACTGAAGTTTCGAACACATTTGCATTTACATTGTAGTTTTCAATATTTTTGTAGAGGGCCAGAGACCCCAACGCATAAAAGCGATCGTTTGTTTGTTTGTCGTTTGTTCATTTGTTCTTTGGTTCGTTCGTTTGCTCATTTGTTTGGTGGCAACACCTCAGCCTGCCCTATTCTACTGTCGGCACGCTGTAGGTGCCCATTCGTCCCTAGTCTACTGTCAGCACGCTGTAGGTGCCCATGCGTCCCTAGTCTACTGTCAGCACACTGCAGGTGCCCATGCGACCCTAGTCTACTGTCAGCACACTGCAGGTGCCCATGCGTCCCTAGTCTACTGTCAGCACGCTGTAGGTGCCCATGCGTCCCTAGTCTACTGTCAGCACACTGCAGGTGCCCATGCGTCCCTAGTCTACTGTCAGCACGCTGTAGGTGCCCATGCGTCCCTAGTCTACTGTCAGCACACTGCAGGTGCCCATGCGTCCCTAGTCTACTGTCAGCACGCTGTAGGTGCCCATGCGTCCCTATTCTACTGTCAGCACGCTGTAGGTGCCCATTCGTCCCTAGTCTACTTTCAGCACGCTGTAGGTGCTCATTCGTTCCTAGTCTACTGTCAGCACACTGCAGGTGCCCATGCGTCCCTAGTCTACTGTCAGCACGCTGTAGGTGCCCATGCGTCCCTAGTCTACTGTCAGCACGCTGTAGGTGCCCATTCGTCCCTAGTCTACTGTCAGCACGCTGTAGGTGCCCATTCGTCCCTAGTCTACTGTCAGCACGCTGTAGGTGCCCATGCGTCCCTAGTCTACTGTCAGCACGCTGTAGGTGCCCATGCGTCCCTAGTCTACTGTCAGCACGCTGTAGGTGCCCATTCGTCCCTAGTCTACTGTCAGCACGCTGTAGGTGCTCATGCGTCCCTAGTCTACTGTCAGCACGCTGTAGGTGCCCATTCGTCCCTACTGACTGGCTGACCTGACGCATGACGCATCCAAACGACATTCCAGTGGCAAGTCCCATGGGAGACAGACGCTTTCTTACTGTGTATACGCGTTGTCAAGAGACGGCAATTAGGCCTACGATATATAAACAAGGTATCAATAATTCGTTAGTTGTTTATAGCTGTATAAAGCGGCTTGAACTAGATAGCACGGCTAGAATTTAGTTTGGCACAGAACACTTGGAGGAAGAACAGACACATTCGACCATAATGATTCTTATGAAAGACATACTGTCCGCACAAATCAAGCAAATGAATGCTGTAGTGCAGCCATCACGCACAGTATGAACTCGCAGACACAAAGGCGACCCTATGGTCTGGCCATCATCCAAAGAAATGAAGTCCCGAACCAGGGAAAATGAAATGCCCTTTCCATATGTATTGCTACTGACAATATCAATCTCAGCTTTGGAAGGGATTAAAGTGGTCAATTTCCCCACACTTTCCTCGGCTCTCCAGTTCCCCGAAACGCCCGGTCAAGTGCCCTCTCAGCGGGCACAAAGGGTTCTAATTCCCTCGCCATTCCCCGCACGCAGCCAATATGCCATGAAAAAAGGGATGCCGTCGTGGCGTCCTTATTTACATCCTGGGCACAGAGGGCGAGTGAAGCATCTGTCGCGGTGCCGCATCATTCATTTACACTGCAACGACGCCATTCCTCGCCCCTCACTCGCCCTCTATTGACCGCAGGCCAGGAGGAGAGACCGGAACCAACAGCGCGTCGTGGGAAGAGCGCCACCAGGATCGGTGTACCAAAAAGTGTCTACGTGAATGATAATAGACGAAGATCGATAATGCCCCTCAAACGCAATAAAGACTCCCTAAAAACGTCATTCAAGACACATCAATATCAACACAGCTCGCGAGACTGGCTTCCGACCGCACTACTTCAAGATTGGTGATTAGAGAAGTGTCAAATATTCCATGGTCAACGTTACTTTGGCTTTGGCAACAACGACAACAACTAAATGCACAAATGACACATTGCCGTGTTCATTACTGTAGACAGACTTTCTTGCTACAAGCTTTTCGCGTGTTAGTTAAGGCGGCGGTCGTGTGGCCGGCCTGCCATACGTCCTCATCGAAAAGCGACGGACCCCTAGAAAACGTATGTAACTCTAGTAGCAGAAAACATTCATTAGTTTCGTGGCAGCAACGGAATGGCAGCAGCAGCATGTCCATGAAGGCATTCCACCAGCGACATCACCATATATGCATGCCATATCACCATTTCCATGCACGCATGTCAGCAGCAGCTCTGATCCATTCAGTGACTGTGATGGAAGAAACTGTTGCTGTCGCCCACTTTGCATTGGATCTGAAATTTTTACACGATGTTGTAGATGGAAAACAAGTGCAAGCCAGCGAGGCGGCCATCTGAAACAACTGATTCGCCGTCACGTCATAGCGGTAGCACAATGTAGGCCTTTAGCTGCGTAAACTCGACAAAGTCCCTTTGGGGAGAAAGTTGTGGAGATTTTTTCGGAGACTGTATCCATCATCATATCCTCCTCCTCCTCCCTTCCTCCCCCCTCCTCCTCCTCCTCCCTCCTGCCCCTCCTCCTCCCTCCTCCTCCCTCCTCCTCCTCCTCCTCCTCCTCCTCCTCCTCCTCCTCCTTCTGCTGCTCCTCTTCCTCCTCCTCCTCCTCCTCCTCCTCCTCCTCCTCCTCCTCCTCCTCCTCCTCCTCCTCCTCCTCCTCCTCCTCCTCCTCCTCCTTCTTCTTCTTCTTCTTCTTCTTCTTCTTCTTCTTCTTCTTCTTCTTCTTCTTCTTCTTCTTCTTCTTCTTCTTCTTCTTCTTCTTCTTCTTCTTCTTCTTCTTCTGCTTCTTCTGCTTCTTCACTACTTGCATACCACTATTCCCAAGTATTCATAAAGAACGTGTTTCCTGGAGCACGATACATTTTTCTACCATCAGGACTGAGACGTGTGAATGAAGTGTATTCGTGTCCATTCTCATTGTGAAGTTACTCACGGACAGTGCGTGGCGCCAGACGGCCTTATACAGCAGACATGTGGCTTTGCATGCATTTCGTGAGGCCCACTGAGCTGTTGAACGCCGAGAGCCCGGCAAAGGGGAAGAGCGCCTTTTGAGTGAGAGGGTCAGCGTGGAAATCTCGGCCGTCCCGCGGCCCGTAGCACGTTTGAGAGAGATATGAAGGGTGCGTGTATTGATCAGGTGTCCGTGCACCTCTCTGTCGGAAAAGGCGTCGTCTGCCTCGAATGGGGCTTGTCTGTTGGGCAGATGAAAGGCATGGCGGAGACAAAGCCGTCACATCCGGAATTACATGTGGTTGAAGTTGCCTGAATAGATAGCGTGTGGCATTCCTTCTGTGCAGCCTGACTCAAATGTCAGTACTGGGTCATTATAGACCCCCCAATAACGTATCCACACTAGTCAATACCTCTCTCTCTCTCTCTCTCTCTCTCTCTCTCTCTCTCTCTCTCTCTCTCTCTCTCTCAAATGCTGAGGTACAACATATGGTCAAAACCGCTCGATGTCTCGCACAATAGCTCTGGTTGCTGAGCTTTCTTGGCCTGTTCCAGAAGTTCAACCAAGAGGCGGTACAAGCTGTCCAAGAGGCGAGTGAGGGTCATCGGGACTGCATATCATTAAGACCCGGTAAGTGTTTCCAATTCACACAAATGCCGGTTCAGTTACCCGATGTAGCCTGCTTGCGATCTGAACCACCCATGGAACTTATACTTACATTGACAAAACCCTTCAGCTCAAAACTTCCCATTGTATTGATCGCCAGCGGCACTTACCCAAGTAGTGTCACAATGCCGTTTCCTGTCCTGGCCATCACGTCATCTGCGTCCGATGCGCAGAGTGCGAGAGAGAAGAGCACCCGATTTCGTATTGGACGATGGCACTCTCTCACTCGGCTGCCACCGCCAGACCGATGTTGGAGAAATCGCGTTCTGAACGACCAGTTTGACAAGCCAGACACAGATGCATGACCTTGGAGTTGCCAAATACTTCATTTTGGGGACGAGATGCAATCCACCCAGCCACTCCAGTCAGGAGAAATCCCCTGACGCTAATAGAAAGGGGAAAGAACTCTGAGGAGACGCAATGACAATCGACGTGACAGTCGGAAAACCCCTGATTAACTCCAACACACGCCGACCGCGATTCGGGGCATTCAAACGGCATGGAGTAGCCATTGCTGCCCGCTTCAAAGAGCAGTAAAATCGATTCGTCCTTTCAAGAGGCGCTAGGAAACAGCCTACAAACACTTGGAGGGGACGCGTATCATCCTCACTTTAAAATTGAGTCCACGTTCGAGGAACCCCAGTAGTTTTTGTGCATGGCTGCCAGACGCGCTGGAAAGTCGGCCTCTGTGGACGGGAAAAAGCGGTGGGCGTGCGGGCGATGCCATGCAGGGAATTTGTCTGTCTGGAGGGAGCGGGTTGATGCTTGGCGTCAACAGGCGGACCGCCCTGGCCACTCGTTCAGAAGATTTCAGAACTGCGGTTCCTTCGCCCCTCCACTACGCACGTCCTCTCCAGCCTGATGGACGACTTCTCTCGCCCACTTTTCCACAGCGTGCGTTTGGCCTCTGCACGGCATTGCACTCAGTGACAAACGGCTGGCTCTGCAGGCTAAGGCAATGAGTGTGGAACATACAAGACGCGGCAGATGGATCAGGACAAAGACTTAGTGACACTGTTTCAAGCGAATCAGTTAATATCTTTCATCATATTGTATTCTCTCATTCTTTGCTTTTTGGGGGGTTCAGAACAAGGAGTGGTTTTGATGAGCACTTTTCTCCTAAATGTTTGCAAGTTACGGCCACCTTCCTTTGCTTGTCCTCGTCACAAATGCGGAAAACTTGTCTCAGTAACTGCCTTTGTCAGAGAACTGACACATCTTTTAAGTGTGACGAATACAAACATTACGGTGATAAAACGTGTCTAGACGAAGCAAAATCGCGTAAGAGACGAAACAGCGAAAACAGAAACATACAGTTAGTTCTACGTCGTATGCCTTGTCCACCATGTAGGATGATTGTACATTATACACTTTGGGGAACATTTTAAATATAGAATGAATACAAGTGAGAAGCTGTACTGCGTAAAAGAGTTGTGGAACGTAGGCCTCCGTCAGTCGCGTCCGACCATGTATCCCAGTGTGGATTGTGGCGGACCCCTCCCACCCTGCTTGCTCCCTCTTCCAGCTCCTTCCCTCTGGCCGTCGTTTCAGGTCCCTCAAAACGCGCACATGCCGTTTTCAGAACTCGTTCTTTCCCACGGCGGTGACGGAGCTCAACGCTGTCCAGAACCTCCCCAGGCAGCTTTGCCGCCGCTGATCCTGTCGGCGGTGCGCACACACTTCTCCACATCTATGACAGTGCCACTTTCTCTTTTGTGCTTCCTCTGGGTTATATGGACTGCTTCTGAGTGTGGTTGGGGGTGGGGGGAGGGGTGGGGGAGGGGGTGGGGGTGGGGAA
>JAWQFJ010035502.1:47500-50000 GCA_034096865.1 Theodoxus fluviatilis | reverse complement strand
CCACCCTCCGGACGAGTACTCCATCATAGGTCTGGGGTGGCCAGCGGCGGAGTTTGCCGCAACGTGAGTACACTCGTTCCCCTTCGTAGCTCCAGACAATCACGTCTCAGCGATAGGAAATGACAGTTCGTTGTTGCTGAATTCGATTGGATATCCACTAGATCAGACTACTTATTAAGAATAAAATCTGCTGGCCATCGTCTCTGCAAAACAAGTACCGGTAAATGTGCACTTGTGCCTGTGGGCATGAAGTAGCCTCGTACCTTGAGATATCGCATCCACCTTTTTGTTTGTTTGTTTGGAGTGCAGAAGCCTTTCTCCTCCAGGGCAGAGCAAGAGTTTTCATCGAGGCTGTTTTGCCTCAATTTCACTTTCCCGCAAAAACCGCCGCGCACTCAGTTTTAATCTCAACCATCTCCAGGAATGCAAACAGCACTTTAATCAATGAAAATATTTTCTGAGGCTTGACGCTTACTATTTACTAATTATGTGCCACGAAAGTGGATGAGTATCATCTTTGAAGCCGTTTTCCAGATTATTGCTGAAGTGTATCCTCGTTAAACTTGCTGCTGACTACGACGTGAGGGTGGGAGGGGGGTGAGAGGTAGGGGGGGTGAGAGGTAGGGGGGGTGAGAGGTAGCTGGGGTAAGAGGTAGGGGGAGTGAGAGGTAGGGGGGGTGAGAGGTAAGGGGGGGTGTAAGAGGTAGCCGGGGGGGGTAAAGAGTGAAGAGAAGACTGCAGAGCAGCAGCCCGAGTGTGTTCAATCTATAATCCACACTGCAGCGCGTGCTGCTGTGACGTATTCCAGCCATAACCTGACCTCGCTGTCAGGACAGTTTACAAAGTCGTCAGAGATGACGCTGCGATTGAATCCGTCCCCCAGGACCTGGCAAAAAGTCAACGACGCTGAAAAAATTTCATTAGTGACGCCTTTCATTTACGCAAAGCAGGACGGAAGCTGCAGAAATCGAACCAGTTTTATCGGCGTTTCTTCCAGTCGCTTTGTTTGTGTTAGATAAAGTACTGTTGGTTTGGATCTCGTCGTTCACTTTTCTCTGCCTCCTTTGTTCCTACGAGCATCCTCGGATTCAGCAGAGGTCATTCACAACGGAAGATGGACCAAAAATACGAGCGTCCTATCATTGGCAGAGTACCTTTTCCCTTTCTCTTCAGGAAATGGGGCCGACGATGCGAACTTCATTCATTTTCCTGGGGATATTGACGACAGGAAATTTCTACTGCTGTAAAACGAGGCGAGCTGCGGGCTCCGTTTCCTCCGCGGGTTTGCCCAGCCACGCCCGCAGCTTTGCACAGCGCCTGAGAGCGCAAACAGCGAGGGCTCACTTCCCCGCGTCAATTAAGATTTTAATCCAGCCAGAGCCAGGGACCCCGACGCCGTTGCTGGACGCGGGGCGGAGGGGAGCGCGGCAGGCAGGGAGGGCAGCACGAGACGTCCTCGGGGCAGCAGCCATCTCTGGCCACTTGGACGCGATCCGTCTTCGGACGCGTGCACCCAATCGCTCTCTTTTGCAGCGCCGCCTTTTTTCCCGCGCTTTTCTCCTCGATTGGCTTCTTCACCTCTTCCTCCATTTCTCCTGTCCACTTCAGCGCTGCTCTCGAATTCTTACCCGACTGCCGGAGGTCGCAGCACCCCGTCCAAGCCTCGATCTCTCTACGGCGAGGACCTGGTCAAATATGTTCGGAGAGCTCATTTTCCCATGGGAACTCATTGCCCCCTGCCTTTTGTCCATTCTACATTCTTGGAATCAAATAATCTCAGACCGACTGGGTAAATTTAGTTCCTCAAAGAGTTGTGAACAGTCTTGCAGGAAATATCGTCTGCCGCGGGCTGTTTAAATTGTAAGGCAAGTTACGGAGTAATCATTACGTGTAACGAAAGATCGGAAGAATATAATTCGTTGCGGTAATGCGACGAATGGAACGAATAGAGCATCGCGCTGTGGAAAATTTGCAGTAACGATTGAGATTTGACTGTTAATGAAAACAAAGTCGATGTGAACGGTGATCACTTCTGATACGCGGCGACAGCCTTGCTTTTCACTGTTGCAAAGCCACCAAGAGCCAAACACGTGTTTATCTGGGATGAGACACTTCCTCAGCTAACGTCCCTTTACCAGACGGTTCGAAATTTCTGTAGTCGCTTTGAGGCAGGCAGTCGCAGTGTTCAACACAGCATGGACACTTGATGCACGTCACAAGAAAGTGTGCTAAACTCGCACTTCTTCCTCCCATGCAGGGGTGAGCTCTAACACCTGAAAGGGCAGTGAAGATATACTAAAGTCATACGTGCATTTTATTTGATCAAGTGGATTCATTCCGAAATTTGTCCTCGAACTCAGAGTAGTAAGGCCAACATTACAAAACACTTGTGGTTGCGATAATCGGACCGATCCTTTTTTTCCTACAGATCATAAAGTTTTGTCGATCGAGATGAAAAAGAGAGACAACAATTGCAGGTAAAGAAGAAAATGCGTCCTGC
>JAWQFJ010035502.1:42500-45000 GCA_034096865.1 Theodoxus fluviatilis | reverse complement strand
ACTCAGTCTGAACTCCTCGACAGACTCTAAGGATGTTATCACATTGTTTTGAGGGTCAGCCCGACGAACCAATTGGAATTAGTTCCGCAAAGGTTGCAGGAAAACGTTATTGCAAGCTAGGAACCGGTATTCCTTGCCTTACTGCCATCTGCGTCACACACTCCTTATGCTTTTACCGACGAATTGCTCTGCGACACTATTTCAACATAAACCAAGGGCAAGAAAAACGCTGTCTCAAAAAATGTCAACACAACGAAACCAAGGCACTTCAAAGACTGTTCTCCCTCTTGCTTGTCCGTCGGCTTCGCAGACGACTGTTCACCCACCCGGGGGCTGAGGGGACGCAGCAGGTGCGTGGGTGCGCAGATGGCTGATGAGGCCGATCTGCGCATGGAGGATTGTCGTATAATGAGGGCAGGAAATGGTGGCGCGCAGCTGCGGGTTGCTGGCTCAAGCTTTCCCAGCCAGTCGTTTTTACTCAGCTGTGGCGGTCCTGTTGGCGGTGCACGTCAGAGAGCCCTATAATGTGTGGTCAACGGACTAAATTTTTGCGTAAACTTCTCTGTTAGTGCCCAAAGCTCTCATGGAAACTATTCATGGGAAATAACTACATTGTCTCTGTTAGCAAAAGGATCCACTTTGCACACTCCATCCACTGAATCCCTTGAATACAAACGAGGACATTTAAAACTTGTAGGCACGTAATTCGAACATTCTCCATGCAATCAACAGTTGTGTCCTCAAGAACCCGTTTTCGTTCTGCACGGGATATTGTGACTGCGACTAAACGCACTGAGATTTTGGGGTGCGTTCCCGAGAGGATGGCAACTCGTATCGATAGGCACCAAACACGATCAGAGATGAGACATCACGGCAAGTGTTCGCGCGGACAGATTCCAACAGGGCAAAGCTTTGGGCTTCACGAGCGCATGCCATGATCGCTCCTCTCCGAACGTTTTTGATACCTATCGACACGAACAGCGTTTCTCTGGGCAAAGCGTCTCCGAATAGAAACCACCTGAGATGGAGGCGGCCTTACCAAACTTTATCAAGAAGGCGTGGTTACGGTGTTATATGATAAGTGAATGAATGAATCAGTGGATGGATGAGTGAAAAATGGATGCCAGGATAGATTAAAAAATGAATGAGTCAGTGAATGAATGTAGCAATGAATGAAGCAACGGACGACTAAATGGATGAATGCATGGACACTGTATAAGTGCAGACTGAGGGTAACCAAAAGTGGAACTGCTGACGGCGTCAAGGGGAAAGCGTGAGCAAGCAGCAGAGACAGACGGAGAGAGTAAGTGTGAACAGGAAGTGGGTGTGTTGAGAACGACGCTGGGTGTATAAAAAAGGACAAGAAGCAGAGGGGGAGGAAGGGAAGAACATTTCGTCAGAGATAAATGCCAGTGTCCTTCAAACACACTGGTAGAGGATTTTTGCCAGTACGGCATGAGGTCCAGACGGAGGAATGCAAGCTTTTGTGATGTCCAGCATGGCGTCCTTTCCTCTCAGGCCGGCAGCCTTCCTCCCCCTCCAATTTTCCTGCCTGCGTCTCCCTGTTTTTTTTCCTCCTCCGTCTAATCATCGGACACCAGTATCTGCAATTCCCACCCGTAGGCAGCCAGCGCTGAGAAAATATGTCGGGCGTCTTGCAAGCGGATCGAAGAAATGGCAAAATAGTGACATCGACCACTTGAAAGCATAGTCTTTTGAAGGCCGGCAGCAATGTGGACTGGGCCTCCGTAGAGTGGGGGGGAACCTTCACATCCCACCCCCACCCCCGGTCCCCTCAACAGAGCAGAGGATGGGGATCGGAGGAGGGACGAGGGGGTTCCTTTGCCTCGCTACAGGACCACTGGTTGGTAGTGAAATCATATGGGCAGCGCTCAGGAAGAAAAGAAAATCGAATCGGAAGTTGTTCGTTGACAGATATCGTGAAATTTGACTATATTTGACTAGAAACAGCATATTAAAAAGTTCTTATCTGCGTGACATAATATCAAAATCGATAAACGTCATGAAATGAGATCGTACAAAGAGTAAAACTGGAAGTGCGAAACCACATGATATTGGACATCGTCGTCTAGAGATGTCGTGAAGTATCATCATAAAGACAATGGAAGACACATGCCAATTCAGATTATATAAATATCAAAACCCACCAGCTAGGTGGTGCCATGTTCCGTAGAACGAATCAGTTCCAAGCAGGCACACAAGTGGGGCACAAGAGGCACATTGTGTATGCAAAGCCTGAAGACTGCCTGCAAGTTGAAGATTTCCTCCCTAAGGAGCCGTTCTCTGTGACGTGCCCTGCCTCAGGGCTTGCGTCCCCGCTTGGAATGAGATTGCATCTCGATGCTAGGGATATGCACTGACAGTGGTCATTTTACCATACGCTGTTTGCTGAAGACGCACTTCCTCTCCCTCTCCCCTCTCTCTCTCTCTCTCTCTCTCTCTCTCTCTCTCTCTCTCTCTCTCACACACACACACACAC
>JAWQFJ010035502.1:0-37500 GCA_034096865.1 Theodoxus fluviatilis | reverse complement strand
GCACTGCTGTGTGTTTCTACAGGCAAGACAGGGCCGCTTTGAAGTTCTCGAATCAGAGCCAAAAACTGACGGAGCAGAAAAAATTCTCACAATTCAAGCGGGGAGAGCACCTGCAAGCTGCCAGTGAAAATTTTATGGATGGAATGTATCATTACTTTGGAGAAGAGTTTCCAGCTATATATATGTACTCCCATTTGTGTGTTTTTTAATATATTTCTTTCGAAGATCATTGTAGTTATTGCAATGGAACATGAAATGTTCTTCATTTTCTACTTCATTATTACATAATGGACAAATGTTATTAAAATTATCATCTGCCCAATGTCGCTTACTTATTTTTAAGTCACACAGTCCTAATCTAAATCTAATGAAGACATCTCTGAACTTTTTATAGTGATTCAAATAACGTTCACATTCTAGTCTACTTTTGTATTTCCTGTACATCAGGAATCGTTCTCTACTGTTCAACGTGGAAAACCAACCATGGAAGAAGCAATCTCTTAGTCTTTGTCGAAGAGTTTTCAGAAAGACCATTTACCCAAATATATGCAAAGCCAGTTTTCGACAGAAGCTCCTTTACATGATTTGACCATTTTTGTCTGCATGTTGCAGAAGTCATCATGAGATATGATTGCTTTGGTAACCTATCTACTGGCATCTTGCATAATCTTAACCAGTATTTTACAGTTCTAATGGCAGCATGTATAAATAACGAGTGTATTCCTGTCTCTCCATATATCATAGTGTTGGGAGATCCTGCGTCTACATTCAGGAATCGCTTACAGGCAAACATATGTGCTTTTCTACACTATTATGGCTCTTGAACCCCCAGAGTTCTGAACCGTAAAGTAAGAACGGTAGTATCCGAGCATCGAATAGTTTAAAGAATACATATGTGTTCAGGCTACGAATACGCCACATAGTTTTCAATAAGTGTATAGTTTTCTTCTTAGCTTTGACAGCCTGACTTTCGAGAGCTGTATTAATGGACAGTCTTGTGGGGAAGACAAATCCCAAATATTTGTAAGAGTTAACCATCTCCAGTGCTTTACTGCTGAGCCTCCACCTTTCACCTTTTGCCAGATGACCTCCTCGCCGAAAAACCGTTACCTTGGTTTTGTCTATGTTAATTGTTAAGTCAAGTGCTCTGGACACCTCCTGTACATTGTCAATTTGGCACTGTAGTCCGGATGGAGTGGTTGACATGAGCACTATGTCATCAGCAAACAGAAAGGAGTAGATCTCTGGCCCACCAGGTAACATTTGTATCCCATGTTTTCCGTGTTCCCGTACATAATCAGCCACTTTCGAGATGTACAGTGAAAATATTGTCGCGCTCTTAGTTGCACCTTGCTTTTAGCCGACTGGACATTTGAATAACTCTGATAACATCGAGCCCCACCTGACACATGCTTGTACATTTGCATACATGGCTTTGATCATGTTAATGAATTTGGTCGATACTCTTACTTCCTCAAGGATCTGCCAAAGTAGCGTATGATTTACAGAATCAAATGCTTATCTGCAGTCAACAAAAACAGAATAAAGCTTTCCTCTCCCACCACCATACACATGTTTGACCGCTATGGACAGTGCTTGACTGTCACTGTCTCTGCAAAGTTCATCATTCGTCATGATAGTACTTAGGTTTCCGTTTGTTCTCGGATGTTTCTTCTTCCTGTAATATTTGGAAGTGTAATCATAGTGTCGATTTGTATCAGTTGATCTTGGAATGTAATAATCAGTTCTGTTTTCTTGATTTTGATTTATTCTTCGTTCTGTATTGTCCTTGTAGGCTGCGTCATTAGTTTTTTGGTGTTGTTCATGGTAATACTGGGCGATTCCCTGGTGGTATCGCTCAGTTGATTTCACTGAAGCCACATGATTCCTCGACACAACATCTCCAGATATTCGTATCCCTTTCTGTCTCAGAAAATCCCGACCCTGTTGTAGCACTATCAGCTTATCTGTTAGAGAAAGTAAAGTTACCAGTATAGATCGACAATCGTTATGCTGCCTATTTTGCCTCTTTCCAATCCTCTGTACAATTGCAATGTCTCTTTCAGTCCATTTTGCCTGTAGAAATGCTTCTTGCAAATGATTTACTACTTTTTGCACACAGTTCCAGTATGATTCGGTTACTTCCTCGGGGACACCAAACAGGCGTATACTGTTTCTCTCCATTGTTTTCGTTAAGAAATCATTTGCATCTCTCAACATGGAGTGGAGGTTTTCCATGTCTTGAAACTGTACCTTTATATAGTCGTCATTTTGTAATTCTCTGTTTCTTTCGCTAAGCTAATTGCAATAAGTCCAATATCTACTTTCCATGTCTTGGACACTTATCCACAACTGTCTATTTTGGTGACTAAACCACTGGATATTTGTTGTCATGTTTTCAACAAACACACCAATTTTGAGCACACTGATATTGTTCCATCTCAAAAATGGATATTAATGCAGTTAGTATATTCACTTGGTAACAATACTTCAGGTTTGTACACTTTTACAACGTGCTCTACATTTCACGGTCTTTTCAGGTTGGAGACACAACATCCGATCAAACAGTGACTGCACTATTTTTCAGTTCGGCGTGTCTTGGTAAACATTCACAGTTATCCTCCGCACCAGAATAGATACAGAGCAAACAGTTATTCACAGCAGGTTGAGGTTCTAGGAAGACCCGCGCAGAAAATGTTCTCAATGTGCACAGAGATGAGGTGATCTTGATATATTGGTAGTTGGACTTGAGAGTGCTGGAACAATACTCAAGGTCCGGACGAGAGAGAGAGAGAGAGAGAGAGAGAGAGAGAGAGAGAGAGAGAGAGAGAGAGAGAGAGAGAGGTGTAATAAGGCACGTGCTGCCCGAGGGGCTTTTTTATTCTCCATCAGTACGCATGTGTACACGTGGTGGGGACATGATGAACACGTTTCTTCTACATTGAGAACCACCGGAAGATAATCAAATAATTGTACAAGTGAATCTTCATTAAGCAAAGACTACAAACTGAAACGCATCTCTCACAAAACTATGTACTTTAACAGCTGCCACCATTTGATTCTCCATTGGCGGTTACTGGGCAAGGGACCCATCAGCAGAGCCACACCACAGGCCCTGCAAGGCGGGCGGGCGTGCCCAGGAGCAGACAGGACGGCAAACAGGACTCGCCCCGCCCTGGAGCGCCGTGTCCACCCCTAATTGCCCCAGATGGCCTGGTCGCCCTCGGGCACGACTGCCCACGCCAAGGATGAGGTCGCGGATGCGATCTGGAGAGCTAAGACATGATCAGTATTTGCGTATATTAACGATCGGCCCTGTTCAAGTGGCGGGACCCCAAGAACGGGACGGTACCCAAGGAGTGGCCCTTCTCCGTAAAAGCCTCTCCCAGGTTGATCAATGCGTGCGTGGGAGTGTGGGGGTTAGAGAGGCACGGCACATCCGACTGCTCAACACCTCACACTTTGAAAAGACTGCCGTTTCTCCTGGCTGTGAGGTGACAGGTGTATTGCACTAGATCACTCATGGAGAACTGGTTGAGGTGAATCGCAGTTTATTTTCTGTAGAGTCTAATCACCCATATTGTAACGTATGGCCAGAGCCACTTGATGCGCCCTAATCACCTGAACCCCAGACTGCCGGGCGTTCGAGGACTGCTCCCGTCACTCAGACAGGAGCGCCCCAAACAGCGAAAAAGTTCCCGTGGGGCAAAGCGCCAACATCAGATCATTCAGATCCAACAGCGCGTTCCACCCACCATGAGAGACCCAGCCCAATACACGCACAGCAACAAAGCGGTTGCCAACCTGCATTTCACATCACAAGAAACATCAATACACGCATGATTGATGTACTGATATCAATAAGTCTCAAACTGTTTTTTATTTCACACACGCACACAACAACACACACACACACACACACATACACGCACGCACACACAATCACGCACACACACACACACATGCCTACACACACGCACACATGCACGCGCACGCACATACACACAGAAACAAACACATACAGACACGCACGCACACACACACGTGCGCACAAACACACACACACACACACACACATGCACACACACATACACACTGTGACGGTACATCCTTTCTGCACTACTATGAATGTAGAAGCCAGCCATGCCTCAAATAAATGTAGTTATTAGAGAACCAGGCATGCCTAGGAACTAGTTTGTTGTGGTGAGAAAGGTGTACAGCACAGTCACTAAATGAGAATGATTTGACCTTGACAAAACTTTGACATTGGCTACGTCATACAGTGTTTGTCGGCGTCATATTGAGTGCTGGACAATGTCATAGAGTTCTGATAATTCTTTGGAGAGAGAAGGACGAGATTGTTTTGGGCGAGAGGTTGGAGAGTTGAAAGCGAGTAAGGGCAGGACGGATGGAATTGAGGCGATTCCCGATCTCAGAGTGATGTGATCTGCTTCAAGGACGGAGTGTCTGAGCTTCCCTTGTCAGACACGGCTCTTGGTGGAGACTGAGTATTGAATCGGCACAAACGCTGTGCCCACACTGGAGGAGGAACGGTTGACGTCTGCCCTCTAGCTCTGATGGAGTCCAGTTCCGAGTCGCCCTGGCCTCCTTCAATGAGCCAGGATTATGATGCCGTCCCAGCCCTCCTTTCTATCAAGACCCACACTTGGTGCCAGTAGTCACCTCACCCGTTGAACGACCACCGCCATGGTCAACGGTCCTGACCCCTTCTCTCAAGACCCACACCTGGTGCAAGTCGTCACCTCACCCGTTGAACAACAACCGCCAGGGTCAACGGTCCTGACCCCTTCAGCAGTTTTGAACTCTCTCTTCACCCAGATAAGTGAAACGGTTTTAATATAGGCTGGCTGGCTATGTTAGGATTAAGTGATTATTTAGCAACCTTAATCATTAGTAAAGTCAGATGAATTGTGGATGTTTGTTCTCATTTTTCTCTGTTGTCTGGTTCGTCCTTAACAACAGGCAAGATGAGTAAATGTTGCAGGATGGTATCATGTTTCCCTAGACAAACTATGAGCTAAATGTAATCAGAGTATTGGTCTTGTAACACGCACACACGCACACACACGCACTTACGCACATACACACACACACACACTCACATACACACTCATACATACACGCGCACACACACACGCTCACAAACGCAAGCCCGCATGCACTCAAAAGACACACACACACACACACACACACACAGTTTGCAATTGATCAGTCAACACATTTTGAGGCATCAACTCCAGAATGACAAAACTGAATAAACATGCTCCCAGATCAATCATTTTTCACCATCTCTTGCTATAGAAAGTAATGCAGGGATCCTAGTCGGACAACTCGAGTGGGTAGCAACTTGCTAACAATCAACGTTTCGAAAGTGCCACTCTGCCCCTGACGCCCCCCACACAAAACACGAGATCTCACTTAGGAGGCTCGGTGTGCGCCACTTGCCCTTGCCTGATTTGATAAACCCCGCTTCACGTTCCAGTCAGCAGCGCCAGCGAAAAAAGCGCAATCCTGTTGAACACCTCGCCACTGCTTAATTAGATCTGACGTCACTCCTACGTGACATCCCGGGATCAGAGAGCGAAGTTCCCTGGACAAAAACAAAAACAAAACAAAAAAATGGTCACTGCTTTCGGCTGCCTGGGGCTGCTGTGCTTCAAGCTGTCCAGATCCTGATCTGCGTAGCGCTGCTCCTTGGAAGAATTGAGACATCACGACGGAAACCACGGCGCCGTTCCACACGTCACACCACTGGGGAAGCCTGCCAACTTCACTGACACACATAGTAAGGATGCCGAGATGGGAGTAACACAAGCGTACAGCTAACTGTCTGGTGACACTATCCGACAAAACCCCTTTGCAAAGTAACCATCGACAAGCTTTTGAAGCACAATTTTCTTTCTCGGGTAACTGTGATACCTGATTCGAAGGCTGAACAAGTCATCTAGAAGGGATGAGAAACAGCTATTTAGTCCTTTGATAAAACTCCAACTGCCCGCCAGGCATGTACCACTGTGGCTCGAGAAATGCTTGGAAAGCTCGCTTAAAGCTCCCTAACAATGAAATTCATCAGATAGGGTGAGCTACTTGGCTCTAAATCCCACATATTCCTCCATGCCTGCTGGCGACTGCTTTTTTTCAGCCCATCGGGGGCAGTAAAATTAAATAGAGCCATCGCCATTAGAAAATTTCGCTTTGGTAAAATTTAATGAAAGGATTTCACAAGGCTCAGGTTATGCATAAAAGGATTTGTATTTCAACAACTCTCTGCATTGAAAAGAGTTTAATTGTACCCAAGAGTTTACGAATTACGTAAATTTGGTGTAAACTCCGACCCACGATCTCTTTGTAGTTGGCGCAACCCATGCCCTCCATTCGGGAAAGACCCAGAGCAAACACTCGCTCCGTCGGCATGATCTCTGTGCCGCTTCGCGTGGTACGGAAACAGCGCCGTGGCGACCTTTTTTTTGCTGCACATGTACTGGAATTAGACTTCCCGAATTGTTGGAAAACACGGTCAGCTCTTGATGACCTGATGCTCTTGCAAAGCCCCAGGTATTACCTATGCCTGCTTGGGCCCGCCATGGGCCGAGTTTCCGGAAAAGCCCCGAAGTCCAGCAGCCAGGGGCTCCAGCTGAATAGGAAGGCAAGAACGGGTCGCGATGTATGAGGCTTGTAGTCCCCTGATGTGTACCCTGTATGAGGCTTGTAGTCCCCTGATGTGTACCAACACAGATCCGGGACATCATGGAGTCACATTTGTGTTGATGGTAGGATTGTCGTCAGATTGATGTGAAGTCTAAGTGTATCTCGTTTTTTCGATTCCTGAGAGAAAAGTGTGCGAATTTTTGGTGCATTACACCAAAATAAGTACTTTCTCCCCGTAGTTACTACATCGCTGATTTAGATTAACATGCTCTTGGTTATTTTGCATGAGCAAATTTCTAATAATCATCAATACTTCCCCACTGCATCATAATCTTTATGAGATTACATTTGCCGTGGCTTTGAAGATGATCCCGCAACACAGTAACTGTCTTGTCTACAACGAATGACAGTGAAAAGAAGCAGAGGAAGGCAAAATTTCAACGTCACGCCCATTGCAATTTCCAGACTCTCTGGTCCCCTTCAGTCTGCAGGATCCCACAGCTTTTTCTTGTGGATGCTTCCAACTCCTGTTTCGTCTCAGCCAGACCTGGAGGCTACTTGTGCGTGGCTGCTCCATCACCGCGTAGCCAGACTCCGCAGACTGAAGAGCACCGCAGAGCAGACAAGCAAATCTGAGATGGCGCTGCAGGGAACAAAGCGTCCTATGCGAGGACGAACACGATGTCAATGCAACCCCGGGCATTTCACTCAGATTTGGTCAGTGCCTGCAGGGCGTGGCTTCAAGTAGGGATTCAATATTCACGTCCAGATATTGAAAGGATTTTTTCCACAGCCAACCATTTCGGCATAATATGTAGTATGTTTTATACACAGCAGATGGATCCTGGAAGATATGGTGAGTGGGTTTGCGAACGGATAGGTGTGGGGGAGTCGCCTTCACTGGCAATGCAACAGAAAATCACAAATCTGTAGGCCAGACCTCACACGCTCTCCCCGCCCAGAGCAGATGGCGTCAGCGCGTCGTGGCTGGAGGTAATGAGGTCATGGAGTCGTGGTAAGAAGGCAAAGCAGCCGAAGGCGAATCATGAGAAAAAATGAAGACTCGAAGCCCTGGAAAGACCAGAACAAAAGGCGTGGGAAACTCAAGGGAAAGCAGGCAAGAAAGAAGCCGGAAGACGAATAATGAGGGAAGGACTGCGTAGGTTCAGATGCAGCGAAAAGGACACTAGGGCGGCAGCGCACAGGAGGCCTGGACTCTCAGATCTGCCCGGCTGCCGTCTCGAGATGACGGGGTGAGAAAAACACGACAGGCCCTGCTTGTGTGGACCAAGGGCCTTCCGCCACTTTAGGACAAAAAAGCCTCCAAAACGCAAAGCGAGGCAAGAAAAAGACCCACTAATAATTGTGGTCTTTACAACTCTCGGGGAAATGTAGCAGCACCGTCAGGAAGGGTAAAGCCTCGCGTAGAGGGTTAAAAAATATCTGCCGTTCGTGGAGCCATCAAGATGGCCGTGCAAGCTGACCCAACGGGGAAATTCTGTGAATTCTAGATTTTCATCCGCACTAAGCATTTTACGTTGGAGCAGTCACTTTCTTATCTTCTTTGCGTTTGAGGGAACCTTTCTCTAGAGACTAAAGATTTCTACCCAAATTTTATTCCTTTACTCTCATTGGATAATTCCAGTAGCGTTTTCCCTCTGAGGGTATTTGTAAGAAGTATGTGGAAGGTGTGTACGTTTGTGCTTTTCTCCACTACTTATTGGAGAAAGTAACCTATTCAGGTACTATTTGTATCTAAAGTTGAGTTTGCGTACTGCATATAATAATTCTCTCTCTCTCTTTATCTATCTCTCTCTCTCTCTCTCTCCTCTCTCTCTCTCTCCACATCGACCAGATGGCCGAAAGTGAAAAGTTGGGGACCAGTAAAAGATCTACCACGTGACAGCTCACCCTACTCCTCCCTTCCAAAAGTTCAGATCTGAATCCTACCATGCCGTCGCACTGCACGGAGAGAGATTATTCACAAAGCCTCTAACCCTGACTACAGGCTAACAAACAACTACACTGATCAATGCATCCTTTTAATTAAAATGGGCGTTGGTCGTGGTGACTTGGCGTCTTAGCGACTGTGCGAGGTGACTGTGCTGTGCTTCACTTCCTGCTAGGGATGACTAGCCTGCTATTTTCTACCTCACTGTTGCAGAGGCGGCTTTTCCACGTCTGGTCTGAGTATTGTTTTGTCGACAGGACGTTTCCTTCATTCCAGCAGCTGCTGCTTTCGCGCAGACTGAATTGCCTTATTGATGCTTGCGATTTCGTCTCCCACCTCATCCGTTCTTCGATAGGATACTCTACTATACAAATTGAACAGAGAAATGACATTATCTGTGTTCACTTAGCCTGCATGTATAATGACACACCGGTTGTATATGCGTGTTGCCTGTACGTTTTTATTGACGGAAACGTCTGTGGCCGGTTGTTTGACAGCGGTGACGGGGTACATATGCCAGGAACACAGTCACCCGTCATCAGGATGGGGATCAACAGACCAAACACATATCTGCACTAGAGGGCGCTCGGACTGTGCGAGGCTCCGCCAAGGCAGCTACAGTGGTGGCGATTTCACGGCAGGGGAGCTTTGCTTACGCTAGAAACCTTCCTCGGGAGCAAGCCCCGGGGGAGGCAAACATCGAAAGACATCTAAGAAACGGTCAATCATTAGTTGGCAAGGCGGAAGTCCAAAAGGACATGGCTGCGTCCTGGCGCGAGAGTCGGTGAAGAAGTTGCCGACAGATGAAGTAACTGACGATGCAGACATCACAGCACTTGTTCACTTAATAGAACAAACCATGGTGACATTTCGAACGGCACGGGAACTTTTTCACAGAAAAGAAAGCAACCCGGGTTTACTTGTAGACAAGTTTGCCGAAAGGTTTGTGCCTTGATACACATCGGATCAATTCTAGAGACACAAATCAGGGAGTGGACATGCACGGTGCTTCATGTATGCAACAATACAACAATTTCGACAGTGTTTGTCCAGAAATAACCTAAATACATACTCCTCAAAATATTCAAATAAACAATCGAACAACAAAAACTTCCGTGTACGTACATTTTTCCATTCTCGGACAGTGAGAAGCACATTACAGGCACTGCCGTCTAAGGACAGCAACCCAATTGGCACGGCCTCCGCCATGTAGGGTCAACCGGGCCTCTGCGACCAGAGGCGGCGAAGTACCTCTGCAGCTTCCACGGCAAACGTCCTAGTGAGCGAGAGCCACCTTGTGAATGAGACATTGTGGGTAACGCCCTCGCCTCGCGCTTCTTGTAAGATCTTTGCACGTTCCTAGCGTAAGCAATGCGCCCGTTTACATCGCAAGTGGCAACCGTGGCAGACGACTTTCCCTGCCTTCCGTTGTTGCGCAGTGACCTTTGCGAAAGTCTGACACATTCCCCCACAGCAGGTCGAGTAGTTTTGATTGGTTGGGTTTTTTATTTGACTAAAAATGCATGTTATCTTTAAATGTAGAGGCTTTTGGAGGTCTTCTTTGGACATATGAATACTCAAAATGAGTTCACATCCAATTGTATCCCTCTTG
The DNA here is from genome assembly GCA_034096865.1 of Theodoxus fluviatilis. Classification (NCBI taxonomy): domain Eukaryota; kingdom Metazoa; phylum Mollusca; class Gastropoda; order Cycloneritida; family Neritidae; genus Theodoxus; species Theodoxus fluviatilis. The sequence continues at coordinate 27,268 of JAWQFJ010035502.1, read as the reverse complement.
ATCGAAGAGACAAATTAATAAAAGCATTAGGGTCGAAGTTCACAGCATTCCTATAGTGACCTCTCACCCCGTAGCAGAGGTCACTATCCTGTGAAGGTCGCGCAGCAGCTGGAGCATCTCAATATGCTCTCTAACTGTTGAACACAAAATTGAGCCACCTCCTAACACCTACTGTTATGAGACGGGGCTCTAAATCTCCCATTTAAGAGAGATCTGTCTAGGGGTTTTCTTGCCGTCTTGTAACATACACTTTCTTTCCATGCAATCAAGGGTGAACGAGACAACACAGAGAAGAAAGTGAGTGGGGTTTTACTTTAAAAATGACTTTAATAATATGGAAGAAATGATAATTCTTAATACAACTAATTCAAAGCATCAAATCATATAATGTTTAGCCAGCCAGCCTTTCAATAGAGACACTTATCTGTTAGCGTCAGTTTAGCTGATCGCTGATGAGCGTAGATTCTTTTTAACAGGGTTGTAGAATGATGAGCCGATAAGGTCGGGTGATACGTAGTCTGGTCAGGACTCTTTAGAGCTGGCACTTGGGGAAAGGAGGGTATCGTCAAACGTCTCCCCTCCTTGTTGATGCTCGGGGTAGGTCAGGCGTGACGCTGGTAGGGTAGTCAGGCCTAGCGTTGTCCGTGCGTTGTCCGTAGGTCTCGCATCTCGTTGTCGGTGGGTCTCGCATCTCGTTGTCGGTGGGGGGGTCCGGTCAAGCGTGGTCACCTGATAGTGAATCGTGGGGGAAAGGGAGGGTAGCGTAGCTCATCTGTTTTCCACGTTGAGGCCGGTGGTAGGTCAGGGGTCAGGCCTTAGTCATGACGCTGTCGGAGGGAGGTCAAGCGTGGCCGCCTGGCCACGCTTATCTTCTGGCGGAGGTGAGGAATCCCGCCCATCTGGTTCAACATGGGGGACAGTCCCTTCACGGGCACTGTACGCGCAAGCGGTAGGGTGTGAGAGAGAGAGATAGGAGACGGTGGAGGAATTTATAGCTGTGTGGGATGTCGTCTATTGATCAATCACTCTCTAGACGCCATCTTGTATCTTAGTCACGTGTGTCTTCTGTTAATCTTGGTCACGAGGGTCCTTTGTTCATTCTAGTCACGAGAGTCTTTTGTTCAATTCAGTCACGAGGTGGTTTCTTTTGTCTCCTCACTGACGATTCTATTTTCGGCTCAATCTACGTAGCAGAATGTTAACTTCTCTTTGTTATGTTCAAATTCTCACGTTCTAGCACAATATTTCAATGGCTGGCTGGTTTCTCTAAGGGAGAGATTTGAGAACTGGCGGGCTTGTAAAATATACATTGAACTGACTTACAATAAAATATCTCCACTCATAACACTACCAACGATGAAAACACAGCGCCCGTGGTCAAATTCGATTGGCTCATATTAAACATCGAGTTAAAGGGAAATCATTGTACGGACTTGCAAAATACTACTACTACAAATCACTTAAATAAACCCAGATTTCTCCGTCCCAGAGATAGAACCACGGCACTGCGCTTCGCACATCGTCCAGCCCCAACTACAAGCCATGGAGGTTACAGCTGTGGAAGTGGCAGAAATGCCCATTGGATTCAAATCTCTAAAAGAAAAATACGTTAGTGCTCTCATTGCCATGGCAGATATAATTTTATGTCAAGGTTTGGTTAAGTAATAAACGTTGTATACCCGTTTTGATCTCGGAGGTGGTGGCAGACGACAACACCATTTCAGGATTTCCTTTGACCTTCCCTTAGGACTGGTAATGGTTATCTCCCTTCTATCATGAATAATAATCGACCCTAATTGGGGTTGGACAATGTGCCAGGCGCGGTGCCGTGATTCTATCCCTGGGGCGGGAAGAATCTGGGTTTATTAAAAAGACCCTAATTTAGTTGTCTCTTCGATCATGGGGGACAAAATTGAATGTGAAATCATTTTGAGGGTTCATGTATCCAAAGAGGGCCTTCAAAAATAATGATAATGTGTTTAAGTATTAAAACCCCTGCTAATCCAAACTACTTGACCTGTTGTGGGGGGATGCATGATGAGTCGGCTACATTGTCAAAGTCACTGCTCAACAATGGAACGCGAGAATTATTTCGCTCTCTCGCCCTCTCGTACTGCAGTTGTGACCTCGCGCGAGGCTAAGGGAGGCTAAAAATAGACTGGCATCTGGCGCACACGGGTGCTGTGAGAGTCTTTTGGCTTGGGGGAAACACTTTGTGTTTGTGGTTGTTATTCCAAAACGAAATAACGGAAAACCCCAATATGTTATGGATTGTTTCTTGGTAACACCCTGACCTTGCCAAAATGTCAATATTAATCATTTTGAATTTGTTGAGTTATTCTACCGAATAACAAACAAACTACCTACCAAACGAACAAACTAAGTGTCTGAAAAAATAACCTTCTTGGCGGAGGTAAAAAGGCCGAAGTCCAAGGGTCGTCCAGGCTCCAGTGGGGTCCGTGCGCAACGTCTTGGTAGGAGGACTAGGGACAACGTCTTGGTAGGGGGTCAAGGGGCAGCGTCTTGGTGGGGGATCTAGGGGCAACGTCTTGGTAGGGGGTCAAGGGCAGCGTCTTGGTAGGAGGACTAGGGACAACGTCTTGGTAGGGGGTCAAGGGGCAGCGTCTTGGTGGGGGGTCTAGGGGCAACGTCTTGGTAGGGGGTCTAGGGGCAACGTCTTGGTAGGGGGTCTAAGGGCAACGTCTTGGTAGGGGGTCAAGGGGCAACGTCTTGGTAGGGGTGGGTGGGGCAACGATTTGGTAGGTGGTTCGGGGGCAACGTCTTGGTAAGTGTTCCGGGGGATACGTCTTGGTAGGGGTGGGTGGGGCAACGTCTTGATAGGGGGTCTAGGGGCAACGCCTTGGTAGGTGTGGGTCGGCCAACGTCTTGGTAGGGGGTCTGGGGGCAACGTCTTGGTAGGTGTGGGTCGGCCAACGTCTTGGTAGGGGGTCTGGTGGCAACGTCTTGGTAGGTGTGGGTCGGCCAACGTCTTGGTAGGGGGTCTGGGGGCAACGTCTTGGTAGGTGTGGGTCGGCCAACGTCTTGGTAGGGGGTCTGGGGGCAACGTCTTGGTAGGTGTGGGTCGGCCAACGTCTTGGTAGGGGGTCTGGGGGCAACGTCTTGGTAGGTGTGGGTCGGCCAACGTCTTGGTAGGGGGTCTGGGGGCAACGTCTTGGTAGGTGGTCCAGGGGCAACGTCTTGGTAGGGGGTCCGGGGGCAACGTCTTGGTAGGGGGTCCAGGGGCAACGTCTTGGTAGGGGGTCTGAGGGCAACGTCTTGGTAGGTGGTGCGGGGGCAACGTCTTGGTAGGTGGTGCGGGGGCAACGTCTTGGTAGGTGGTCCAGGGGCAACGTCTTGGTAGGGGGTCCGGGGGCAACGTCTTGGTAGGGGGTCCAGGGGCAACGTCTTGGTAGGGGGTCTGAGGGCAACGTCTTGGTAGGTGGTGCGGGGGCAACGTCTTGGTAAGGGTGAGTGGGGCAACGTTTGGTAGGTGGTACGGGGGCAACGTTTTAGTAGGGGTGAGTGGGGCAACGTCTTGGTAGGGGAGAGTGTGGCAACCTCTTGGTAGGGGTGGGTCGGGCAACGTCTTGGTAGGGGGAGAGTGGGGCAACCTCTTGGTAGGGGTGGGTGGGGCAACGTCTTGGTGGGGGGAGAGTGGGGCAACCTATTGGTAGGGGTGGATGGGGCAACGTCTTGGTAGGGGGAGAGTGAGGCAACCTCTTGGTAGAGGTGGATGGGGAAACGTCTTGGTAGGGGGTCCAGGGGCAACGTCTTGGTAGGGGTTTGTGGGGCTAGGGGTGGGTGGGGCACGTCTTGGTATGGGGTCTAGGGGCAACGTCTTGGTAGGGGGTCCAGGGGCAACGTTTAGGTAGAGGTGGGTGGGGCACGTCTTGGTATGGGGTCCAGGGGCAACGTCTTGGTAGGGGGTCCAGGGGCAACGTCTTGGTAGGGGGTCCAGGGGCAACGTCTTGGTAGGGTGTTCAGGGGCAACGTCTTGGTAGGGGGTCCAGGGGCAACGTCTTGGTAGGGGGTCCAGGGGAAACGTCTTGGTAGGGGGTCCAGGGGAACGTCTTGGTAGGGGGTCCAGGGGCAACGTCTTGGTAGGGGGTCCAGGGGCAACGTCTTGGTAGGGGGTCCAGGGCCAACATCTTGGTTGGGGGTCCAGGGGCAACGTCTTGGTAGGGGTGGATGGGGCAACGTCGAGGTAGGGGTGGATGGGGCACCGTGTTGGTAGGGGGTCCAGGGGCAACGTCTTGGTAGGGGGTCCAGGGGCAACGTCTTGGTAGGGTAGGGGTCCACTAGGGGCAAACGTCCTTGGTAGGGTGTTCAGGGGCAACGTCTAGGTAGTATGTGGGAGGGGCAACGTCTTGGTAGGGGGTCCAGGGGCAACGTCTTGGTAGGGGGTCCAGGGGCAACGTCTTTGTAGGGGGTCCAGGGCCAACATCTTGGTTGGGGGTCCAGGGGCAACGTCTTGGTAGGGGTGGATGGGGCAACGTCGAGGTAGGGGTGGATGGGGCAACGTGTTGGTAGGGGGTCCAGGGGCAACGTCTTGGTAGGGGTGGGTGGAGCAACGTCATGGTAGGTGTGGGTGGGCAATGTCTTGGTAGGGGCTCCAGGGGCAACGTCTAGGTAGGGGGTGGGTGAGGCATCATCTTGGTAGGTGTGGGTGGGCAATGTCTTGGTAGGGGTGGGTGGGCAATGTCTTGGTAGGTGTGGGTGGGCAATGTCTTGGTAGGGGCTCCAGGGCCAACGTCTAGGTAGGGGGTGGGTGAGGCATCATCTTGGTAGGTGTGGGTGGGCAATGTCTTGGTAGGGGTGGGTGGAGCAACGTCTTGGTAGGGGTGGGTGGGGCAACGTCTAGGTAGGGGTGGGTGGGGCAACGTCTTGGTAGGGGTGGGTGGGGCAACGTCTTGATAGGGGTGGGTGGGGCAACGTCTTGGTAGGGGTGGGTGGGGCAACGTCTTGGTAGAGGTGGGTGGGGCAACGTCTTGATAGGGGTGGGTGGGGCAACGTCTTGATAGGGGTGGGTGGGGCAACGTCTTGGTAGAGGTGGGTGGGACAACGTCTAGATAAGGGTGGGTGGGACAACGTCTTGGTAGGGGTGGGTGGGGCAACGTCTTGCTAGGGGTTCCAGGTTCAACGTCTAGGTACGGGGTCCTGGAACAACGTCATGGTAGGGGCGGGTGGAGGAACGTCTAGGTAGGGGGTCCTGGAACAACGTCATGGTAGGGGCGGGTGGAGGAACGTCTAGGTAGGGGGTCCTGGAACAACGTCATGGTAGGGGCGGGTGGAGGAACGTCTAGGTAGGGGGTCCAGGGGCAACGTCTTGGTAGGGGGTCTTGAGGATGAAACCCCCCGGCAGAAATTGAATATGAGCATTTTTGATGATTTCTATGTTGCCTCTCAAGATTTATAAATTGCCATGCAGCATTTGCCATCTAAGATTGTCCGCCGAGTCACGATATTTGACCAGTCAGTGCGGGCGAATTCAGCGGGCGCTAATTTTGGAGAACGTAGCTTTAACTCACACTGAGAGGCAGACATTTATTCTCTGCACGGTCGAGCTCTGCCTGAGCATGAGAGCGCGGAGTCTCAAGAGTCGAGACAAGTTTGTTGCAAGGTTTTGGTTGGTTCAGATTTTTTCCTTTCAGAAATCTGTTCCACCCTTGGAAATCATAAACATTTCCTCTGAAATGTGCGATTCTCGGAGAGTTCTCCATCCTGGTCATACACTGTGCCGCATCCACTGAGGTAATGAACACAGCAACAACTCTGCATCGACATCCCTCAAAATCAACACAATGTCGATGCCTGTGGGCGATTATACCAGACCTGCAGCCAGTTTGGCGCTGTGGCGCATGGAACACGCCATCCAGGCGGAGCGGATGGTCGCCGTGTGTCGGACTCCGTCAAGAGATGTGCCTGGTGGATTACTTCTTCAAATGAAAGCCGCAATTACTGAACTATCGGAGCCTCAGTTCAGCAGGCCGGACGCAGTCGGACCCCAAGCAGCACCAGGTGCCACCAGGGCACGACCTTTGCGGATGGAAGCCTTTCCCCCATGGCGGGACAATTGGGGAGGTCTCCTCCACACGTCCACTGAAGCTGTCTCAGTTGCAGTCCGCAGTCTCTGTACAGTGCATCTCATCTCTCTGCGGTTATCAGCTGAGGTCTGCAGAAACTGGACGGTGGAGTACGCCACAAAAGTCTCACATTCCACCTCTACTGGACCCATTCTGTAGGACCGTTCAACGTCCTTGTTCTAGTCGCTCATTCGAGAGCGGTTCTGTTTTTCGTGGTCTTTGTTTTTGTTTGTGTATGTGTTTGGTTTGTCGGACGGTCGGTCGGCCGTCGGTTGGTCAGTTGGTATTTAATGTGTTTTCTTCTCCTGAGGACAACACTTCACAACATTAAAGTACTATGAGGTTATGAGATTCAGTTTCGGGCCAGATGAGAAGTGCTGAATTATTGCGTGAACGAGGCCACCTACCTTCAGGAAGAGTTTGCGTTACAATGCAAAGTCCCATTCTGTGAGAAAATCTTCCGAATTGGGCAAAATTGCATGTTTTTGATATTCTATAAAGAGAGTACGAGCGTGCGTTACACAATCTATGGACAGGCATGTAATAGTGTATGTGTGTGTGTGTGTGTGTGTGTGTTTCGTGCATACGTGTTTGTATGTGTGTGTGTGTGTGTGTGTTTGGTTGTTACGTGCATGCATATAAATGTAGCTCAAATTAATCATGGGACACATTAAAGTTACGAGCGCCTTTATGCGTTCGTGTACATTTGTGAGCCTGTGGTTACAGTGGTTAAGACGCTCGCCTTGCGGCTAGCTGGTGCAGTGTTCAGTTCTGCACGGATTCTAGAGTTGCATTCTTGGGCAAGGTGCTTAACCCGCATTGCCTCTCCTACCCAGGAGTAAAACCGGGTAGTGGGCACTGCGCTGTAGCGACCGGGAGTGAAAGTCCCCAAAACAAATTCTCATGTGAGCAAGAAATAAAACTGGTAGGAAAAAAAGTGTGTGAGCGTGCATGCGCGCATCCATGGACGTGGGTGAGTGAGCGCGCGCATGCTTGCATGCAGGAACCTTGACTGATGAAGAAACATGTGTTTGTGCCGTGGTGATGACAGAAGTGGATGCGCGAATTGTGCTCGTGGGTGTTGGTGGTGAATCTGCTGCTGTGTTGATGGTGGTGGTCGTGGCGGTCGTGGTGGTGCTGGTTGTGATGCTGGCGATGGTAATGCTTTTAGTGGAGGTGGTGGTGGCGGTGGTGGTGGTGGTAATGATTGGTGGTGGTGCTGGTGGTGCTAGTGGTGGTGATGGTGATAGTGGAGAGAGTCGTGGTGGTAGTTAAGGCAGTCGTGGTGATGGTAAAGGCAGTGATGGTGAAAGTGGTGGTGATAGTGGAGGCAGTTGTGGTGATAGAGGAGGCAGTGGTGGTGATAGTCGAGGTAGTGGTAGTGACAGGGGAGACAGTAGAGGTGATAGTGGAGGTGGTGGTGGTGACAGGGGAGACAGTAGAGGTGATAGTGGAGGTGGTGGTGGTGATAGTGGATGTAGTAGTGGCGATAGTAGAGGCAGTGGTGATGATACTCGAGGCAGTGGAGGTGATAGTGGAGGCAATGGTGGTGATACTGGAGGTAGTGGTGGTGATAGAGGAGACAGTAGAGGTGATAGTGGAGGCAATGGTGGTGATAGTGGAGGTAGTGGAGGCAGTGGTGGTGGGGCTCTGTTGTCAAGTGGTCAATGTGCTTGACATGCAGTTCCTTGCCTCTGGTGAGTGCGGTGTTGGAAGCTGCCTGGATTTTAGAGTTGTATCCTTGAGCGAGGTGCTTCACTCACATCGCCTCTCCCTACCAGGAGAAAAAAGGGTTCTTGAGAGGGCTGAGTTGGAAAACTGAGAAAGCAAACTTTGGCGCATTCATCCAAAGAGTGGTTGCATGCTCTCTAGGGAGTTTGGATGGCGTTGGAGTAATAAAATGGCAATGACCACAGGGAACTATGTGCGGTTTGAACACCCATCAATTTGTTTTTAATCGTATCTCTCTCCTCCCCATAGCTTGTCTCTCCTCCCCATGCCTTCTCTCTCCTCCTCATGCCTTCTCTCTCCTCCCCATGCCTTCTCTTTCCTCCCCGTGCCTTTTCTCTCCTGCCCGTGCCTTCTCTCTCCTTCCCGTGCCTTCTCTCTCCTCCCCGTGCCTTCTCTCTCCTGCCTGTGCCTTCTCTCTCCTCCCCATGCCTTCTCTCTCCTGCCCGTGCCTTTTCTCTCCTGCCCGTGCCTTCTTTCTCATTCCCGTGCCTTTTCTCTCCTGCCCGTGCCTTCTCACTCCTGCCCGTGCCTTTTCTCTCCTATTCATGCCTTCTTTCTCCTCCCCATACCTTCTCTCTCCTGCCCATGCATTCTCTTTCCTGCCCGTGCCTTCTCTCTCCTCCCCATGCCTTTTCTCTCCTATCCCTGCCTTCTTTGTCCTCCCCATGCCTTCTCTCTCCTGCCCATGCATTCTCTCTTCTGCCCGTGTATTCTCTCTCCTGCCCATGCATTCTCTCTCCTGCCCGTGCATTCTCTCTCCTGCCCATGCCTTCTCTCTCCTCCCCGTGTCTTCTCTCTCCTCACCGTGCCTTGTCTCTCCTGCCCATGCTTTCTCTCTCCTGCCATGCCTTCTCTCTCCTCCCCGTGCCTTCTCTCTCCTCCCCGTGCATTCTCTCTCCTGCCCATGCCTTTTCTCTCCTGCCCGTGCATTTTCTCTCCTGCCCATGACTTTTCTCTCCTCCCCGTGCCTTCTCTCTCCTCCCCATGATTCTTTCTCCTCCCCATGATTCTTTCTCCTCCCCATGCCTTTTCTCTCCTCCCCGTGCATTTTCTTTCCTGCCCATGCCTTCTCTCTCCTGCCCTTGCCTTCTCTCTCCTGCCCGTGCCTTCTCTCTCCTCCCCATGCCTTTTCTCTCCTGACCTTGCATTCTCTCTCCTGCCCGTGCCTTCTCTCTCTTCCCCGTGCCTTTTCTCTCCTGCCCTTTGCTTTTCTCTCCTCTCCGTGCATTTTCTCTCCTGCCCATGATTTCTCTCTCCTTCCCGTGCCTTCTCTGTCCTGCCCGTGCCTTCTCTCTCCTGCCCGTGCCTTTTCTCTCCTGCCCATGCCTTCTCTCTCCTGCCCATGCCTTCTCTGTCCTACCCGTGCCTTTCTCTCCTGCCCGTGCCTTCTCTCTCCTGCCCACGCCTTCTCTGTCCTGCCCATGCCTTCTCTGTCCTGCCCGTGCCTTCTGTCTCCATCCCGTGCCTTCTCTCTCCTGCCCGTGCCTTCTCTCTCCTGCCCATGCCTTCTCTGTCCTGCCCGTGCCTTCTCTGTCCTGCTCGTGCCTTCTCTCTTATGCCCATGCCTTCTCTGTCCTGCCCGTGCCTTCTCTCTCCTGCCCGTGCCTTTTCTCTCCTGCCCGTGCCTTCTCTCTCCTCCCCATGCCTTCTCTCTCCTGCCCGTGCCTTCTCTCTCCTGCTCGTGCCTGTTCTCTTATGCCCGTGCCTTCTCTCTTATGCCCGTGCCTTCTTTCTCCTGCCCGTGCCTTCTCTCTTATGCCCGTGCCTTCTCTTTTATGCCCGTTCCTTCTCTCTTATGCCCGTGCCTTCTCTCTTATTCCCGTGCCTTTTCTCTTATGCCCCTGCCTTCTCTCTTATGCCCATGCCTTTTCTCTTATGCCCCTGCCTTCTCTCTTATGCCCGTGCCTTTACTCTTATGCCCGTGCCTTCTCTCTTATGCCCGTGCCTTCTCTCTCCTGCCCGTGCCTTCTCTCTCCTGCACGTGCCTTCTCTCTTATGCCCGTGCCTTTTCTCTTATGCCCGTGCCTTCTCTCTCCTGCCCGTGCCTTCTCTCTTATGCCCGTGCCTTTTCTCTTATGCCCGTGCCTTCTCTCTCCTGCCCGTGCCTTCTCTCTCCTCCCCGTGCCTTCTCTCTTATGCCCGTGTCTAGTCTCTCCTCCCCATGCCTTGTCTCTCCTGCCCGTGCTTTCTCTGTCTTGCCCGTGTCTTCTCTGTCCTCCCCATGCCTTCTCTGTCCTGCCCATGCCTTCTCTGTCCTACCCATGCCTTCTCTGTCCTGCACGTGCCTTCTCTCTCCTTCAGATTCCTTCTCTGTCCTGCCCATGCCTTCTCTGTCCTGACCATGCCTTCTCTCTCCTGCCCATGCCTTCTCTCTCCTGCACGTGCCTAGTCTCTCCTCCCCTTACCTTCACTCTCCTTCCCATTTCTTCTCTCTCCTGCCCGTGCCTTCTCTCTCCTGCCCGTGACTTCTCTCTCCTGCCCGTGACTTCTCTCTCCTGCCCGTGCCTTCTCTCTCCTGCCCATGCCTTCTCTCTCCTGCCCGTGCCTTCTCTCTCCTGCCCGTGCCTTCTCTCTCCTCCCCATGCCTTCTCTCTCCTACGCGTGCCATCTCTCCTGGTCGTGCCTTCCATCTCCTGCCCGTGCCTTCTCTGTCCTGGCCATGCCTTCTATCTCCTGCCCGTGCCTTCTCTGTCCTGACCATGCCTTCTCTCTCCGACCCGTGCCTTCTCTCTCCTGCCCGTGCCTTCTCACTCCTGCCCGTGCCTTCCCTCTCCTGCCCGTGCCTTCTCTGTCCTGCCCATGCCTTCTCTCTCCTGCCCATGCCTTCCCTCTCCTGCCCGTGCCTTCTCTGTCCTGCCCGTGCCCCTGCCCGTGCCTTCTCTGTCCTGCCCGTGCCTTCTCTGTCCTGCACATGCCTTCTCTCTCCTCCCCACGCCTTCTCTGTCCTGCCCGTGCCTTCTCTCTCCTCCCCACGCCATTCTGTCCTGCCCGTGCCTTCTCTCTCCTCCCCATGCATTCTCTCTCCTGCCCATGCCCTCTCTCTCCTCTCCATGCCTTCTCTGTCCTGACCATGCCTTCTCTCTGCTGCCCGTGCCTTCTCTCTCCTGCCCGTGCCTTCTCTCTCCTGCCCATGCCTTCTCTGTCCTTCCCGTACCTTCTCTGTCCTGCCCGTGCCTTCTCTCTCCTGCCCATGCCTTCTCTCTAATGTCCGTGCTTTCTCTCTCCTGCCCATGCCTTCTCTCTCCTCCCCATGCCTTCTCTCTCCTGCCCGTGCCTTCTCTCTCCTGCCCATGCCTTCTCTCTCCTGCCCATGCCTTCTCTCTCCTGCCCATGCCTTCTCTCTCCTGCCCGTGCCTTCTCTCTCCTGCCCATGCCTTCTCTCTCCTGCCCGTGCCTTCTCTCTCCTGCCCATGCCTTCTCTCTCCTGCCCGTGCCTTCTCTCTCCTTCCCATGCCTTCTCTCTCCTGCCCGTGCCTTCTCTCTCCTGCCCGTGACTTATCTCCTGCCCGTGCCTTCTCTCTCCTGCCCGTGCCTTCTCTCTCCTGCCCATGCCTTCTCTCTCCTGCCCGTGCCTTCTCTCTCCTGCCCGTGCCTTCTCTCTCCTGCCCATGCCTTCTCTCTCCTGCCCGTGCCTTCTCTCTCCTGCCCGTGCCTTCTTTCTCCTGCCCGTGAATTCTCTCTCCTGCCCGTGCCTACTCTCTCCTCCCCATGCCTTCTCTCTCCTACCCGTGCCATCTCTCCTGGTCGTGCCTTCTCTCTCCTGCCCGTGCCTTCTCGTCCTGACCATGCCTTCTCTCTCCTACCCGTGCCTTCTCACTCCTGCCCGTGCCTTCTCTCTCCTGCCTGCCTCTCTCCTGCCCGTGCCTTCTCTCTCATGCCCATGCCTTCTCTCTCCTGCCCATGCCTTCTCTCTCCTGCCCATGCCTTCTCTCTCCTGCCCGTGCCTTCTCTCTCCTGCCCATGCCTTCTCTCTCCTGCCCGTGCCTTCTCTCTCCTGCCCCTGCCTTCTCTCTCCTGCCCGTGCCTTCTCTCTCCTGCCCATGCCTTCTCTCCTCCTGCCTTCCTCTCCTGCCTGCCTCTCTCCTGCCCATGCCTTCTCTCTCCTGCCCGTGCCTTCTCTCTCCTGCCCATGCCTTCTCTCTCCTGCCCGTGCCTTCTCTCTCCTGCCCGTGCCTTCTCTCTCCTGCCCGTGCCTTCTCTCTCCTGCCCGTGCCTTCTCTCTCCTGCCCATGCCTTCTCTCTCCTGCCCATGCCTTCTCTCTCCTGCCCATGCCTTCTCTCTCCTGCCCGTGCCTTCTCTCTCCTGCCCGTGCCTTCTCTCTCCTGCCCATGCCTTCTCTCTCCTGCCCATGCCTTCTCTCTCCTACCCGTGCCATCTCTCCTGGTCGTGCCTTCTCTCTCCTCCCCGTGCCTTCTCTCTCCTGCCCATGCCTTCTCTCTCCTGCCCGTGCCTTCTCTCTCCTGCCCGTGCCTTCTCTCTCCTGCCCATGCCTTCTCTCTCCTGCCCGTGCCTTCTCTCTCCTCCCCGTGCCTTCTCTGTCCTGTACGTGCCTTCTCTCTCCTGTACGTGCCTTCTCTCTCCTGCCCGTGCCTTCTCTCTCCTCCCCGTGCCTTCTCTGTCCTGTACGTGCCTTCTCTCTTCTGCCCGTGCCTTCTCTCTCCTCCCCGTGCCTTCTCTCTCCTGTACGTGCCTTCTCTCTCCTGCCCGTGCCTTCTCTCTCCTCCCCGTGCCTTCTCTGTCCTGTACGTGCCTTCTCTCTCCTGCCCGTGCCTTCTCTCTCCTCCCCGTGCCTTCTCTCTCCTGTACGTGCCTTCTCTCTCCTGCCCGTGCCTTCTCTCTCCTGCCCGTGCCTTCTCTGTCCTGTACGTGCCTTCTCTCTCCTGCCCGTGCCTTCTCTTTCCTCCCCGTGCCTTTTCTGTCCTGTACGTGCCTTCTCTCTCCTGTACGTGCCTTCTCTCTCCTGCCCGTGCCTTCTCTCTCCTGCCCGTGCCTTCTCTCTCCTGTACGTGCCTTCTCTCTCCTGCCCGTGCCTTCTCTCTCCTGGCCGTGCCTTCTCTGTCCTGCCCGTGCCTTCTCTCTCCTGCCCGTGCCTTCTCTCTCCTGCCCGTGCCTTCTCTGTCCTGCCCGTGCCTTCTTTCTCCTCCCCATGCCTTCTCTCTCCTGCCCTTGCCTTCTCTCTCCTGCCAATACCTTCTCTGTCCTGCCCGTGCCTTTTCTCTCCTCCCCATGCCTTCTCTGTCCTGCCCATGCCTTCTCTGTCCTGCCCGTGCCTTCGCTCTCCTGCCCGTGCCTTCTCTGTCCTCCGCATGCCTTCTCTCCCCTGCCCATGCCATCTCTGTCCTGCCCGTGCCTTCTCTCTCCTGTCCATGCCTTCTCTGTCCTGCCCGTCCCTTCTCTGCCCTGCCCATGCCTTCTCTGTCCTGCCCGTGCTTTCTCTGTTCTGCCCGTGCCTTCTCTGTCCTGCCCGTGCTTTCTCTGTCCTGCCCGTGCCTTCTCTCTCCTGTCCATGCCTTCTCTGTCCTGCCCGTCCCTTCTCTGCCCTGCCCATGCCTTCTCTGTCCTGCCCATGCCATCTCTGTCCTGCCCGTCCCTTCTCTGCCCTGCCCATGCCTTCTCTGTCCTGCCCATGCCTTCTCTCTCCTGCCCATACCTTCTCTGTCCTGCCCATGCCTTCTCTGTCCTGCCCATGCCTTCTCTGTCCTGCCCATGCCTTCTCTGTCCTGCCCATGCCTTCTCTCTCCTGCCCATACCTTCTCTGTCCTGCCCATGCCTTCTTTGTCTTGCCCATGCCTTCTCTGTCCTGCCTGTACCTTCTCTGTCCTGCCCATGCCTTCTCTGTCCTGCCCATGCCTTCTCTCTCCTGCCCATACCTTCTCTGTCCTGCCCATGCCTTCTCTGTCCTGCCCATGCCTTCTCTGTTCTGCCCATGCCTTCTCTCTCCTGCCCATACCTTCTCTGTCCTGCCCATGCCTTCTTTGTCTTGCCCATGCCTTCTCTGTCCTGCCTGTGCCTTCTCTGTTCTGCCCATGCCTTCTCTTTCCTGCCCGTGCCTTCTCTCTCCTGCCCGTGCCTTCTCTTTCTTGCCCATGCCTTCTCTCTCCTGCCCGTGCCTTCTCTCTCCTGCCCGTGCCTTCTCTCACCTGCCCGTGCCTTCTCTGTCCTGCCCATGCCTTCTCTCTCCTGCCCTCTCTCCTGCCCGTGCCTTCTCTGTCCTGCCCGTGCCTTCTCTGTCCTGCCCGTGCCTTCTCTCTCCTGCCCGTGCCTTCTCTGTCCTCCCCATGCCTTCTCTGTCCTGCCCGTGCCTTCTCTCTCCTGCCCGTGCCTTCTCTGTCCTCCCCGTGCCTTCTCTGTCCTGCCCGTGCCTTCTCTGTCCTGCCCGTGCCTTCTCTCTCCTGCCCGTGCCTTCTCTGTCCTCCCCATGCCTTCTCTGTCCTGCCCGTGCCTTCTCTCTCCTGCCCGTGCCTTCTCTGTCCTCCCCATGCCTTCTCTCTCCTGCCCGTGCCTTCTCTGTCCTGGCCGTGCCTTCTCTGTCCTGCACATGCCTTCTCTCTGCTCCCCATGCCTTCTCTGTCCTGCCCGTGCTTTCTCTCTCCTGCCCGTCCCTTCTCTCTCGTGCCCGTGCCTTCTCTCTCCTGCTCATGCCTTCTCTCTCCTGCCCGTGCCTTCTCTCTCCTCCCCGTGCCTTCTCTCTCCTAACCATGCCTTCTCTCTTATGCCCATGCCTTCTCTCTTATGCCCGTGCCTTCTCTCTTATGCCCATGCCTTCTCTCTTATGCCCGTGCCTTCTCTCTCCTGCCCGTGCCTTCTCTCTCCTCCCCATGCCTTCTCTCTCCTGCCCGTGCATTCTCTCTCCTGCCCATGCCTTCTCTCTCCTGCCCGTGCCTTCTCTCTCCTCCCCGTGCCTTCTCTCTCCTCCCCGTGCCTTCTCTCCTCCCCGTGTCTTCTCTCTCCTGCGCGTGCCTTCTCACTCCTGCCCGTGCCTTCTCTCTCCTGCACGTGCATTCTCTCTCGTGCCCGTGCTTTCTCTCTCCTGCCCGTGCCTTCTCTCTCCTGCCCGTGCCTTTTTTCTCTTGCCCGTGCCTTCTCTCTCCTGTCCGTGTCTTCTCTCTCCTGCCCATGCCTTTTTTTCTCGTCCCCGTGCCTTCTGTTTCCTTCCCGTTTTTTCTCTCTCCTGCCCATGCCTTCTCTCTCCTGCCCGTGCCTTCTCTCTCCTGCCCATGCCTTCTCTCTTCTGCCCGTGCCTTCTCTCTCCTGCCCATGCCTTCTCTCTCCTGCCCGTGCCTTCTCTCTACTCCTCATGCCTTCTCTCTCCTCCCCATGCCTTCTCTCTCCTGCTCATGTCTTCTCTCTTCTACCTGTGCTTTGTCTCTCCTCCCAATGCCTTCTCTCTCCTGCCGATGCCTTCTCTCTCCTCCCCATGCCTTCTCTCTCCTGCCCGTGCCTTCTCTCTCCTCCCCATGCCTTCTCTCTCCTCCGGTGGTGCGAGCGTCGAGTTCGGACGTGTGTTGGTCGTGCTCCGTTGCCAGCTTGTATTGTGTGCAGGTTTGCAGCCTCACCTGATTTCAGGACTCTGCTTGATGATAAAGTGTGGAACCATGTGGGTCGCATAACTTTTGTGTCGGTCATTGACGCTCTTTTTTGACTTGTTTGACTTTGTCTGAATCGTGGCGGTTGGAGCATAGCTGATTACGAGCGTGGTGTCTGCTCTCCGACTTACGCACACGATTCCCGTGCGTATTGCAGTAAATGTGGAAATGCTTCCATCGAAGGGAATCGATATATAGAGACAAGTGCACGTGTGTACTTTGGAGCATCTTTCACATGTGCAGTCTGCCTGTGACTTTCCTTTTGTCGAATAATGATATTCGAAAGGGATAGAGCAGTGCGTGCACGTGATGGAACTGCAAGTGTGCATTGATGCATACATTTCGTCCGAAAAGTAGGAACCAACACATGTTGGCAACAATGACATAACCAGGAAACACTTTTGTCTTTAAATTTCTTCACTGTCGATATTTTGAAATTTTGATATATTCGAATATCAGAACAGTATTCCCGGTGGTGAAAATGGGCGTGAACTTGCAAACGTATCGCCAGAGAATTGGCGTTCACGCCTTGCGTGCAAGTCATGCCAGAGTGAAACCTTCAACCACATCAGCACGTGAAACGAAGGACTATGAGTGGGATTTCGAACTCACACCCAGAACAAGTCCCATTAGCACGTGCTTTACCTGTGCGTGCTGTTATAGACTGACTCGGTCACAGGCTAGAGCGGGCCTGTATGCCATGACACTGTATGTGGCTCTGATGATGGCTGTGCTACAGGACCGTTCCTCTGTGAAAAACTTGCATGATCTGTCAGCTCACATCCTCATGGCAGGGGATGTTGAGGCCAACCCGGGGCCAAATACCTCCGAGACATCAGAAACTGCGGCTGCCAATGAGCTCCCAGAGGAGCTAAGTCCATTGCACGAAGGGGGCGAATCGCTGATGGCCGGGTGGGAACGGCAGTTCGAGAATCTGGAAAGACGGATGAACCTGAAATTGAAATGTGCAAAGCTGAAAGCAGAACTGAAGAACCAGAAAGAAATAGTTTCGGAAATGGCCTACCTCTGTGAACAAGACTACAAATCATTGTTGGCAAACCAGCAGTGCATTCGGTCAGATATTGACACTCTCAGCACACGCATTGGAGATATCACCGCAGATGTTCAGAACCTATCACGGTTGAACGAGGATCAGGCAGACATGAATGAGAGTGCAGCCAGGCGCAACAATGTCAATATGTTCGGCGTCTATGAAGCGGAACATGAGACGTACTGGCAATGTCTACAGTCTGTTCTGTCCGTATTCCGTGAGACGGTACCAGCTATTGTGTGGACTGAAAAAGACATCGTCAGGGTACATAAACTGGGACCCACAAGAAGCGGCAATGGAAACAAACCCCGCCCTGTCATTGTTGAGATGGCCACTTTTCTGGACAAGATTGCACTTCTAAGGTGCGGAAGGGACCCAATGAGAAGCAGAGGCATCAAGATTGCCAGTGAGCTAACTACTAGGCAGATGAAAACCCTCAGTGACTTGCGTGAACAAGGACACGAGGCCTACTATCACAACAATAAGTTGTGGTTCCGAGATGCCAGGCCTAGTCAGCGTACACGCAATCGACCCCATTGCTACAGGCCGCAGAAACGAAGCAAAGGCAGAGAAAGTAGATGACAGAAGCTGGAATGCTCCCGGATGGCATCAGGAACCTCCTAATGATTTCCAAATGCCTACCCAGCTGTATCCCGGAACCTCGCCTACAGACTGCGTGCAGGATCAGTACGGAACGTGGGCCTATCCGGGAAACTTCGTAAATGGAAGACAGGGCAGAACAGAATTAGGAACCGAACTTCCCGAGTATGCAGATTCCAACCTGCATGATGAGAACTTTACTCATCCCTCGAGGAATGATGGGGCTGTCCAAAACGAAGAGTGGCAGCGACAAACAGATCACTCTCAGCACCAGTGGGGACCCGAGCATGGAACACGCGACGAAAGGGTTCGTGCATGGGAAAAGATAAAGACAGCAATGCATTCTGATAGCGCAAAACGAGGGCGACCGGGACAAAAGGACAAGACAGTGTCTGGATTCATCCTCAAAGTGATCTGTTTCATGAAGAGCAGGATAAGCACCTGAACAAAGATGCTTCGGTGCTGTCTTCAGCAAGGGAGGGCAGTGTGTCTGATGACATTGAGGAAACAGCAGAAGTCCTAACCGAAGCAGAAGATGAAACCGCAGCTGACAAGACTGAAGAGTTTGCTGACGCGTGGTGTCAAAGCCAGCCTATCCGAGAGCCTACATCATGCAATCCAGAAGTCCATTCATGAGTGGCTGACTAGGACCTCGGAGTCGGCCGCATCTGAGCCCAAGGTGGATGGGAGTGTAGTCCCAGAAGTGGCTCAGGGTGGGTCAAGCAAACAGCAGGAGGCTCCAGACTCATCATCCTCCGTGTGGCATGGCAGGTTGCATGGCACATATGCATCACGTGAGGCCGAAAGTGATGTGATGCATCCCTGACGGGGAGGCCACTGCCCATTGCTAGGTTCAGCCTACAAAGAGAATGGATCAGGCAATGATTCCCGTTCGTCAGTAGAAATTGTATGCTGGAATGTTGAAGGATTGTCCTCGAAACTGTCGGAGGCAGGATTTCTGGCATAGATTCAGGGGTATGATGTTTGTTGTCTGACAGAGACATTCCCTTCGTCAGATTTTGATTTCAGCATTTACTTTAATGACTACATAATTTTGCACTCCCTTGGTATAAAACTGTCATTGCAAGGCAGACGATCAGGAGGTGTAATGATTTTGGTGAAAAAGACACTTGGAATATATGCAACAAGCCTTGAAACTGATAGTGACACTATCCTGGCTTTCAGAATATGCACCCCATATTTAGAAGTAACAATTCTGTTGTGCATGTATGTCCCGCCTCTTGACTCTCCCTACTACAGAGGGAAACACATATCTTCGTCTCTCACAGTGCTGGATGACCTTATCCTGAAATTCCAGGAAAGATACCCGCGGTCAGCAATTGTGATGTGTGGAGATATGAACGCGAGAACTGGGTCCTGTTATCTTCATACTGTGGATCGTGAGAGTATTGAAGACTCTGGTGACTTTACTTCACCGTGTGTTTGCACGAATTTCAGATCCCCCAGAGTGTCACAGGACAAGAACGTGAACACTTTTGGGACAATGTTGAAGAGTTTTTGCAAAGTACATCATGCAACAATATTAAATGGGTGCACTAATAGTGACAGAATGGGTCGGTTCACCTACATATCTCCACACGGAGATAGTGTTATTGACTATTGTATTGTGATAGCCGACTACCTCCCTTTCACTATAGACATGCGTGTTGGCAACAGGGTAGAATCACATCACATGCCCGTTGAAATTGTACTTGGGCCTCCACCAGCCAGAGTACTGTGTGAAAAACCAAGAAAAACGTGCGTAAAACTTTGTTGGGACAGTAGCAAGGTAGAAGAGTTAAAACGGCAAACTGAGTCACCAATTTTCGATGAACATTTAGCGAAAGCATTGGCAGCAATCGATGGATCAATTGACGATGCCGTATCGCGGTTCACCCAGACATTGGCTTTGAGTGCAGAATGCCTTAAAAGAGAATTCCAGGTTAATAATCACTTTTTACAAAAACCAAAGACCCCTTGATTTGACGAAGAATGTAGAGACAGTAGAAATCTGGCGTTGTGTGCTCTCAAAAGATTAAGGAAATGCAGATCAGTTGAAACTAAAGAACAATATATGTATAATAGACGTCAGTACAAAACTTTGATCAGAGAAAAGAAACGTAATCACTTTGTGGTAGTGCGTAATACTTTGATGAGCAGCTTTCAAAATTCTAGAGTATTTTGGTATACTGTTAAGCTCAGTCCCTCTAGCAGAAATCAGTATTGAGTCATGGAAACACTATTTTGAAGCCATGTACCATAGTACAAATAACCGTGTATGCGATGAAACGGAAGGGGATGAAATAGGGTTTAATGATGTGCTTGATGCCAAAGTCAGCAGGGAAGAAGTAAAAAATGTTATTTCTGGATTAAAAGCTTCAAAACCCACAGGGCTGGACGGTTTGCCCGGAGGATGTTACAAGGTACCTGGTGAAAAAATAGTCCCATTTCTGACCGAATTGTTTAACAAGATCTATGAATCACATCATTTCCCTGAGGCCTGGTCACGATCAATAACCACCCCATTACACAAGAAGGGTGACGTACACAACACAGATAACTATAGAGGTATATCTTTGCTGTGTGCAATGAGTAAGATTTTCACAACAATACTTGTAAGTCGGTTGCGCGTGTAGATGGAGCAAGAAAACAAAGTGTGTCCAGAACAGGCTGGCTTCCGAACCAAGCATTCGACTATTGACCATATATTTACGTTATTCGCAATGATTTTGAAACACGTATATGGTGACAGACGTGGAAAACTGTACGTCACTTTTGTTGATTACCGAAAAGCGTTTGATTCTGTCAACCGTGGCCAACTCTGGAATGTTCTTAAAGGCGCGCATCTTTCGACCAAGTTTCTGATGATGTTAAAGGCCATGTACTGCAAAGTACAAGCATGCGTTCGTTGGGGGCAGGAGCTCTCTGATTTCTTTGAATGTCCTTCTGGTGTAAAGCAAGGGGCAATTGAGAGTCCTCTAATTTTTTCTCTCTATATCAATGCAGTCGCAGATTATGTGAGGAGACACGGCAAACATGGGGTTCAGATGGTACCTGGCATGATGGAAGTGTTCCTTTTACTATTTGCTGATGATGTCGTTCTGATTTCAACTACGCCCATGGGCCTCCAAAATCAACTTGATAATCTCTTGCATATGTCCAAACTTCTTGACTTGAAGGTTAACACAGAGAAGACAAAGGTTATGGTGTTTAGAAGAGGAGGACATTTAGCCAGTGGCGAAAATTGGTTTTTTGGTGGGTCTCATTTGGAGACCGTCAACCAATATAAATACCTAGGATTCTTGTTCACAACAAAATTGTCCATAGATGCAACTTTAGATGATATAGCCACCAGAGGAAAGCAAAAAGGTGTACAGGTGTTAAGAGCATTATGGAACTTACGTTGCATGAAAACGAAAGTATTCACCAGCCTGTTTGATGCACAAGTCCAAGCAACTCTTCTGTATGGTGCAGAACTATGGGGTCTTGAAAATCAGCTGAGAGTAGAGGGAACTCATACTTTTATTTGCAAAAAGTTTATGGGACTAGACTCGAGGACGCCCAACCACATGGTCTATGGAGATCTTGGACGCTTCCCAATATCCATCAATAGCAGCGTCAGAGCTATCAAATACTGGTTAAAGCTTTGTCGGATGAACGTAGACAGACTCCCTAAACAAGCTTTCCTTATGCTTTTGAACTCTCGTATCAAGAAGGAGCGAAGCTGGACAGAGACTGTAAAGCTCTGCCTTTGTCGACTGGGGTTTGGCTTTGCATGGATAAATAGTGGAGTGGGTGACGAAAAGCGTTTTTTGTCACAACTGAAGCAGCGACTAAAAGATTGTTATCTCCAGGACTGGAATGCAAAGAATATTAGCAGCAGTCGATACACTTGGTATTCCTCCTTCAAGCATTCCTTAGGCCTTGAAGAGTATTTGAATGTACTTGATATAAAAAAGTTCAGAGATGTCTTTATTCGCTTCCGGTTTGGAATAAATGATCTGAACAACAATAGAAGATACAATGTGATCGTAGACACAAAGTGCCCATTTTGCGAGGAATGTGAATCTGAGCAACATTTTTTGTTGAGGTGTCCTACTTATAAAGAACTAAGGGTAAAATATCTAGAAAGATTCTTACCTCAGAAACAAAGTAGGAATGTGTGTCAATATCTAATGCAATGTAATGACTACAAAATGACTCGTTCATTGGCTATGTATATTTTTTATGCCTTTAAGTTGAGAGAACAAAAGGTTAGGGAGTAGAGGAGTATACGAAGTTGTGATGTATGTACAAGGAACAGGAAGAGCAAGAGGAACAGGACTAAACGGAGAAAGGTGAAAAGGAAGAACAGGAAAAACAGACTGATAAGGAAGAGCAGGAAGAACAAGAGGTGAAGCAGGAGGAACATAAAGAGAAAAAGGTGGAGCTGGAGATGCAGGAAGAAAAGAAGGAGCTGGAAAAATAGGCAAAGAGAAACAGGATGAGCGGGAGGAGCTACAAAATAAAGACAGGACCAAAAGGGCCAGAAAAAACTGCTGGAGTTTCTACAGGTGCTGGTTTTGTGAGCAGATCGAGTGCCATGAAGAGAAAGGAGTAGGGCAGACAAAAAAAGAAACAGCTAGTGGGAAGTGGAAGAGGTGGTGCTTGGCAGAAGGAAAATGGTGATGCAAAAAACAGGTGGAAGCTACACAACTATCTGCAAAGGAACGTTTCTTGGGGAAAAAAAGACTGTAGACAGAGGAGGCAAAGCAGTGTGCACAGCAAAAGCTGCTCTGTGAGTGAACAGACAAAAGTACAGGCAAAATGAACAGGGAGATGCTGGAAGATATTGAAACAACGAGTAGAGACTTGGAGATGCATACAATAGAGGAGATGGAACAGGGGCAAAGGGGGTCTAAAAATTGCAAGCAGTGACAGGAGGAAGAGGAACTAAGGGATGACAAAAATTTGGACTCTTACTCTGCACCACAGGGGTCATGCCAACATTCTTCCGCTTGACAAGTAGCATTGGGACTTTGGAATGCCTCCCTCCCTATGGAATAAGAAAAGAACATATATCTATTTAAGAGTATAGCATAAATATATACAAGAGTATGGCATAAGTATATTCAAGAGTATGGCATACATATTTACAAGAGTATGGCATAAATGTTTTCAAGAGTAGGGCATACATATATACAAGAGTATGGATGATTTTTTACAATAGCTCTGCAGCACCGTGCTGAGTACAGAGACTGAGATGTCAGAGGGATATTGAGCCCATTACGTCATCCTGGTCGTTGCTTAGTTACATGATGTAGTCCGGATGAAATTTTCGTGTCTGTGTCACGTGATGTCATTTACAAAGCATCCAGAGCATGGAGTATGTTGTACTTGGTTCTCAAAGATTCTATAGAAGCCTGTGAGAAGGTATAATAGGCACGACGAAACGACAGGCCGGAGTGCAGACGACAGAGATAAGGTGAGAGCTTAAGAAGGAGATACCTGAGTGTGAGAATTCCTCCATAAGGAGTGATCGAGTCCTCTACGGCATTGTGCCTAGAGTGAAGTTGTTATGGTTATAATGATTGTCGATGCTGTGTATCGACCAGTGTGTGAATAAAGTTTTAATCGAAAACGACACTCGGATTTTGTGAACTTCGACTTCCCGGGGCAAGCTAGGAAAAACCCTTTATTAACCGGACTTTGCAAAAGAGACAAGTGGCAATAAAAGCAACACATTTGCTAAAGATTCAATAAATTCATCAAGTTTTCTATTCAGACATTATTATTTCACTTTGGCAAATTTTAAAAGTATCAAGCTCTCCATGCTGGATTTGGTAAATGGCATAGATCCTCATCACTGCACGATCTGTGGGAAGAGAAAAGCCAACACGACTGGCTGGAATTGTGTACAACTCAGGCACTGCCTTACAAGGGTTACCTCCCCAGGATTGTTCTGAACTTGCAGTCACAGCAACTTATCAGAAACATTTCACTGACAGAAAATTTAGCATCATTGGAAACGTGTAGAAAATACGGCCCATGCAAGGCCACAAAACTCAATTGAACTGAACTTTATTGCGCGGCCATCGGTCCCTTGCCTTTATACAAAGAATGACTTCTTTGTTGGAAATTGCATCTTCTACAAACAAGTTCGTTGCTATAGCACTGCTACTGTACAAAATTATATCATTAAATTCCAATGTATGTGGGCTGCATAGAACTTTGTCTACTGTGTCAAGAGAGAAAGTTAGAAAACTTTACTAGTCTCAGAGTTTTTTCTCTCCCCTTTAATGCATAAAATATGTACATAGCCATTTATCTGGTCATTTTGTCATTGGTTTCATTCATGACAAGCTTTCTAGCCATTGTACTCATTTGGGGGGCATGTATCTTTTTCTATATTTCCTCCTTAGTTCTTCACATGCTGGACACAGTAGAAGAAAATGGCACCATGTCCTCTTTTCCTTCACAAAGTGGAAAGTTTTGGTCCTGTACATGTCTTCACCACTTGTTAACAAATGTTATTCACTCCTAATCTAACCCTTACAAAAACAATTCTTATTTATTTACATCAAGTGTTTAGATATTTTTCTAGTGCAAAGTTTACTTAGAAAGAAAAATACCATCTGTAAAAATGCAAGGCAACAAAGATGAAATGCGGAAACATTAAAAAAAAGTACAGCACATGCAAGGCCACAAAAGGAGTAATGTGGAAACATGTGGGAAAGTATGGTTCATGGAAGGCCACATAGAGAAAATGTTGAAACGTGTAGAAAGTATGGCTTATGCAAGGTTAGAAAGGAAGAAATGTGGAAACGTGTAGAAAGTATGGCTTATGCAAGGCCCGAAAGGAAGAAATGTGGAAACGTGTAGAAAGTATGGCTTATGCAAGGCCAGAAAGGAAGAAATGTGGAAACGTGTAGAAAGTATGGCTTATGCAAGGCCAGAAAGGAAGAAATGTGGAAACGTGTAGAAAGTATGGCTTATGCAAGGTTAGAAAGGAAGAAATGGGGAAACGTGTAGAAAGTATGGCTTATGCAAGGCCAGAAAGGAAGAAATGTGGAAACGTGTAGAAAGTATGGCTTATGCAAGGTTAGAAAGGAAGAAATGGGGAAACGTGTAGAAATTATGGCTTATGCAAGGCCACATAGAGGAAATGTTAAAACCTGTAGAAAGTATGGCTTATGCAAGGCCAGAAAGGAAGAAATGTGGAAACGTGTAGAAAGTATGGCTTATGCAAGGCCAGAAAGGAAGAAATGTGGAAACGTGTAGAAAGTATGGCTTATGCAAGGCCAGAAAGGAAGAAATGTGGAAACGTGTAGAAAGTATGGCTTATGCAAGGCCAGAAAGGAAGAAATGTGGAAACGTGTAGAAAGTATGGCTTATGCAAGGTTAGAAAGGAAGAAATGGGGAAACGTGTAGAAAGTATGGCTTATGCAAGGCCCGAAAGGAAGAAATGTGGAAACGTGTAGAAAGTATGGCTTATGCAAGGCCAGAAAGGAAGAAATGTGGAAACCTGTAGAAAGTATGGCTTATGCAAGGCCAGAAAGGAAGAAATGTGGAAACGTGTAGAAAGTATGGCTTATGCAAGGCCAGAAAGGAAGAAATGTGGAAACGTGTAGAAAGTATGGCTTATGCAAGGCCAGAAAGGAAGAAATGTGGAAACCTGTAGAAAGTATGGCTTATGCAAGGCCAGAAAGGAAGAAATGTGGAAACGTGTAGAAAGTATGGCTTATGCAAGGCCAGAAAGGAAGAAATGTGGAAACCTGTAGAAAGTATGGCTTATGCAAGGCCACATAGAGGAAATGTGGAAACCTGTAGAAAGTATGGCTTATGCAAGGCCAGAAAGGAAGAAATGTGGAAACCTGTAGAAAGTATGGCTTATGCAAAGCCACATAGAGGAAATGTTGAAACCTGTAGAAAGTATGGCTTATGCAAAGCCAGAAAGGAAGAAATGTGGAAACCTGTAGAAAGTATGGCTTATGCAAAGCCAGAAAGGAAGAAATGTGGAAACCTGTAGAAAGTATGGCTTATGCAAGGCCAGAAAGGAAGAAATGTGGAAACGTGTAGAAAGTATGGCTTATGCAAGGTTAGAAAGGAAGAAATGTGGAAACGTGTAGAAAGTATGGCTTATGCAAGGCCAGAAAGGAAGAAATGTGGAAACCTGTAGAAAGTATGGCTTATGCAAGGCCAGAAAGGAAGAAATGTGGAAACGTGTAGAAAGTATGGCTTATGCAAGGCCAGAAAGGAAGAAATGTGGAAACGTGTAGAAATTATGGCTTATTCAAGGCCAGAAAAGGATAAATGAGGTAGCATGTGTACAAAGTACGTTCATGCAAGGCCACATAGAAGAAATGTTGAAACATGTGTAGAAAGTATGATATTTTAATGCCATGATCACAAATTTTGTCCATCAAAGGAAGCAACTCCATAAGGAGAAATGACCCCATAGGTTAGCTTCCTTCTTTGGCATCAATGGCTACATCAATAAACACGTGGAACCAACACAGAAGAAGTAAGTACTATCGCTCAGCTCACCCTCTGCAACCACTGAAACCTGGTGACAAGGTCAATGTCCAACTCTTCAAAGGAGACTCATGGAAACCAGCTACCATCACCACCCTAAAGAGCACCCGAATATCAAACGAAGAGGAGACAAGCAATGGTATATGGTGGTACATCCACCCACAATCACCGTTTCCTCAGGCCAGGAGCATCAACTCCAAAACCACCAACATCACAGCGACGTGCGCTGACAACGATCCCGGGAGCCCCACCAAGCCCCACAGGCAGAATAAAATCAGAGATTCAAGAAGACGCAACCTCAGCACCCAGACCAGTACCAGCACCTCGAAACTACACAACCAGATCGGGCCGAGCAGTATAGAGTCCCAAGAGACTTGATCTCTAGACACACCTATATCATCAGACATGCAGGACACAACACACTAGGTGGATATGCTATTTCAGAATGTGAACTTGTAACAACATACATATGAGTAAGTCTTTAAACGTCGTGGCGAAAACGTTACAAAAACCCAGTTTCAAAAAAGTGCTTGAATTGTCACTATTTTGGTATTATTATAAAGACTGACACTTTAACTGTGTGTACCTAACTCAAAAAGATAGTTTATTGAGAAATGTGTGCTTAGGAGCTGTGTAAAGTTCAAAAGTTGGTATTCGAACTTTCATCAATAACTCGTCTTTCGATTTTCATCGGAAGTTCAAACATACACCGAACGAAAGAGCAATCTTTCCTCTAATGAGTTGTAAAGTTTCAACTTGATCCAATGAGAAACTTCGAAGGACGATTGTTTAGAAGAAACCAACCAAATGCGAAGCTCGCCAAATGCGAGCTTCGTGTAATAAGCCACGTGTAGCCGCGGACGTAATGGGCTTTTTTTCATCCATGACATTTTTTATAGTCAAACTAAACCTGTTGCAATCTACTCAGCCCAAACTTGACATCGCACACACGTCTTGTTGAAAAGCAAATATTTAAACCGTGAATCATTCATTTCGGCTCAAAAAGGCTCCTAACAGCATATATAAACATACCCAGAACAGGGTAAGAGCGAACAATCTGTCCAAACCCCACAAGCGTAACCAAAAATTAATACCAAAGGAGAAAGATTCAAACACTTACCACATTTTCGAATATCCATGTAGAAAATTAAACTCGGTGGCAATAAATCCAGTATTAACTGGTTTGTTGCGGTTATAAATTGCAGATCGAAGAAAATTCGGAATCACACATTTTTTGGATAAATTTGAAGAAAAAAAAAACGGTCGAACTGACCAAGGATTTTTGCCAAAAACAAAAGTCGGTGGCAGTTGTGAATAAAAGCATTCTAACTTGTTATATTTCACACACTAACTCTTTGTTGCAATACCCAACCGATGGAAAATTTTCAGTGAAAATAATTCTGTGGTTTGCCGGTAGCAATTTTCGGTTTACAGACTCTGCTGTCGACAAAGTCTGTTACGCTTGTATTCACGAAGTTTCTGGCGTTCAAAGTCAAAGAATATAAAAATGGAAATCCTGATATCTGGCAAATTATTGAAGACAACACTTTATTTCCTGAAACAACAATTGGGTTTCAATTTAAGAGCGAGTCTGTTCCTGTTATTTTAGGTAATGTGAGGCACTGTCTGTCGTGTAACGTTTTGAAGTCTCTGTTTTCCTGGAAATTTTACCTTTAAATCTATTTATTCACTATCGCACAAA
>JAWQFJ010035499.1:5000-10203 GCA_034096865.1 Theodoxus fluviatilis | reverse complement strand
TGCTGATGGCTTGCTCTAGAAGCATCGTTTAATTTAGCATGATTGTCTCCCTTTGATCACCTGCTATTCAACTGATTGTAGAGAGGATGATATTTTACTGAAGCAGAATACAAAGTGCTGGTTGCATATATTTTTTGAATACACAACAATCATACCCGTGTATACCTGAATATGAATTCACGGCTGTATCAACATAGATCAAACAGTTTCCCATAGTCAGTTAAGCACACACAAACCATATCTATATGTCAACATGGAACAAACTGCTCCCTCATGCTCTACAGAAAAATGTAGTTAATATTTTAGCACAGAACAGGCAGGTGTGACAAGTACACATACGGCTGTATCAACATAGATCAAACAGTTTCTTATAGCTTATTCAGTTAAGCACACACAAACCATATCTGTATATGGGTATGTCAACATGGAACAAACTGCTCCCTCATGCTCTACAGAAAAATGTAGTTAATATTTTAGCACAGAACAGGCTGGTGTGACACGTACACATACGGCTGTATCAACATAGATCAAACAGTTTCTCATAGTTTATTCAGTTAAGCACACACAAACCATATCTGTATATGGATATGTCAACATGGAACAAACTGCTCCCTCATGCTCTACAGAAAAATGTAGTTAATATTTTAGCACAGAACAGGCAGGTGTGACAAGTATACATACGGCTGTATCAACATAGATCAAACAGTTTCTCATAGGTTATTCAGTTTAGCACACACAAACCATATCTGTATATGGATATGTCAACATGGAACAAACTGCTCCCTCATGGTCTACAGAAAAAAGTAGTTAATATTTTAGCACAGAACAGGCAGGTGTGACAAGTACACATACGGCTGTATCAGCATAGATCAAACAGTTTCTCATAGGTTATTCAGTTAAGTACACACAAACCATATCTGTATATGGGTATGTCAACATGGAACAAACTGCTCCCTCATGCCCTACAGAAAAATGTAGTTAATATTTTAGCACAGAACAGGCAGGTGTGACAAGTGCTCATACAGGTGCAGGTTTGCACTCATATAATGGGAGAAGCCTCTCAGTGTTTTTTTTTTTCTTCTTCTGAACTTGAAGCATGGGCCTCAGCATAGGGGAGGTGGGGAAACGGTACTGTGGGAGAAGACTTCTGAGGAGGGGAGGGGGATTATATGGGGTGGGGGTTGGGGGATGGGGCAAGGTGTATTTGGTGATTCTTTCTTCTTCATTCAATTCTACTCAGGGCAGGACCTGTCTACATCTTTGCTTCCACATTATGTGGGAACCAATCATCGCACTTACTGAAGCATATCGGGCGATGCTCTTGGCTCTGCGGGTTGAGATTCCCATCATTCGCAGTCCGCTAACGAAACGGTTGTGCACAGAACCGAGTGATCCTATTACCAGGGCTATTGTCTTGCACTGAAATCCTAGTTCCTGGATGCACTGGTTGAGGGGCAGGTACTTCTCGAATTTGTGCTGGTAACATTCACTAACAAAGGCATCAAATGGGACTGAAACTTCGACGATGAAGCACGTGCGTGTCGTTTGGTTTATTATGCATACGTCTGGTTTGGTGTGCGTTGCTGCAGTGAAGGCATCAGCGTCAGCGCCGAATTGGGTCGGCTTCACGATTTTGTTTACCTGCATGCTAGACGACGTGTCGGTGGATGTCATGTTTATGCGCACGATTTCGACGATACGGTCATGTCGTTTTTGGATGATGTTTTTGTTTACAGCGCATCCGTTCAGTACATGGCTGACTGTTTCGCTGGCATAACCGCATCTCGCACAGGATTTGGAGTATGTCGTCGGGTAGTACACGTGGAGGAGAGCGTTGCACTCTAGTAGTTGCAGCCTGCCTTTTGTTATAAATTGCACTATCTTGTCACTAAGGTGCATGTTAGTGAGGTGGGAAGAGGACAGTGCGTAGTCTATGTCGTCTACACGTGCTAGCCGGCCTTGGGATGTTTTTTCTCTCCACTCCTGGTGCACGTTCTGCAGGTGCTGACTCTTCAAGAACATGTAGAGGCTGTGGGCGTCGCTTATATTGACGTGTATGTCTTCATCTACCTCTATGCTCATGACGAAATCTTCTTCCTCGTTTCCTCGCAGGCGGGTCTTGAGTCGGCCGCATAGCTCATTGATGTGCACCCACTGTGATCGACGCCAGTTGACTTTTCCAGGCTTGACAAGTCGGTAGTTGTTGTCTGTCAGGTACCAGGCAAAGCAGTTGTCTGTCTCGGTGCTGGTTCGCTTGCATTTTCGCTTGTCGAGGTGTAGCTGGAGCGACTTGCGCGCTGTACATCGTGTCTGTGTGTCCGTGTTGTTGAGCAGGTCTAGGAAGAAAGACAACTTTTTGGCATGGTAGGTCGATCGCGGGCTCAGCAGTCCTAGGCCTCCTTTGCTTCTGGGAGTGAACATGAAGGCTCTGTTAGAAGAGTTGTTCAGTCCTAACCAATGTCTTACAAAGGAGACAATTGTGTTCTCAAATGTGTCGAGGACCTTTTCCGAAACTATCATGTTGGGATAGTAGAAGTGCAGCTTTGAGGAGGCCATGGTGTTGACGGCTTGCAATTTCGCTGCTACTGGAAGGGGTGAAGTGTCGATTTTTTCCATTGTTCTCTCAAACTCTGTCACGATTTCTTGGATCTGTCTCTCTTCAGCTGTTGCACTCAGATCTATGTCGTGGCCCAGATACCTATATGGTTGTGTCTTTCCGTAGCGGGGGATGGCCATGTTTTGGATCATGGCTTCAGTTGATGAAGTACTGTCTTTTTTGCTCCAATTGTTTCCACTTCTCTGACCATGGAGCAGTGCACACTTTCGGTGTTTTATTTGCATTCCGGAGTACTTCATGAATAGCTCCGTTTTTCTGATTGCTTCCTTCATTCTGTCCTCAGTTATTGCTGTCATCACCACGTCATCGACGTATCCCTGTATTGGGGTGGGTATGTTCGGTGTTGTGAAGTCTCGCTCCACCCATCTCAGCCATTTGTCGATTCCTTGTTCAAACGCAATCACCGACCATGGACAGCCCTGAATGATGCCTTTCCTCCGCGTGATGCTTGCTGTGAGGCCGGAGGCAGTTTTGACTTGGAAGGACGAGTTAGTGTAGATATCCCGTGTTATTGCGACTATTTGCTCAGGATATCCCATCTCGTTCATTTCCCGGATCATTAGTTCATGGTCGATGCTACCGAACGCGTCTTTGATGTCGATGAAGCCTATGTACATCTTGGAAGACTGGTGCAGAAAGTCGGCTATGTGGGTCTTGAGAGTGAAGACGTGCTCTTGCAGACCGTTTCGTGGCATAGCGCCCTTCTGACGAGTTGATAGCCTGCACGTATCGACTATCCATGGGACCATTTTCTGTTGAATCATTTTCATATACAGCTTGTAACTTGTACATAGCAGGGAGATCGGGCGCCAGTCCTCAATCTCGAGTGGGTTGCCGTTCTTTTTCGGGACCAGTGTGATTACTGCATGTTTCCAGTCTGTTGGTACTCGTCTGTTCTTGGCACATATGTTCATGATTGTGGTGAGAGCAGGAGCGAGAGCGTGTTTGTTTTTCTTGACGTGTTCGTACGTGACTCCGTCTGGCCCTGGTGCCCGGCGCGTGGGGAGTGAGCTAATCGTGTACTCGGTCTCTTGTACAGTGAAGTCAATTTCAGGCTGAGTCCACTCTGGTGGTGAAATGTCTAACTCGTCCTTCCATGGGGGCAGGGGGGCATCATTAAGAGATCGCTCGCACTGCCGCTGAAAGTGCTCGTGGACGCGTGTCTTGTCAATCTGGCAGCCTATCTGCGTGGTCCTGTGACAGTTGTTCTGTATAATGTCGATTGCCTGCTTCTGCCTCTCTTGCCACATGCGTACCAGATCCCCCTTCGAGATGATTGCTTTGTCTTGTCTGTGTTGGTTATTGTTATGTCCGCCTCGCGGGCGGTTCGTAAACCACGTGCAAATATTGTTGTGGATGAAAGTAAGCGAATAGTCAATTTCTGACAACAACCTATCAATCTCAGTATTAAGAAAGTCATGCAGAGAATCGGGTAGGTCAACTGGGAAATAGCGTAGCGCGCGAGCAGCAAATCTCAGGAAAGGGAGGCTGTATGACGTACCGTTCGGTTTCGTATGATGAAACGTGCCGTCTCTGACGAACACGGTCTGCACAGCGGAAAGGAGAGCGAGCCACTTTGCTGGGTTGCGGTGATCGTAAGTCCGTTTAGTTCCGAGTGGTTTCGTTGCAATAGCTCTTCGAAAGCGTCTCTCCCCTGTCTCGAATTCGTTCCACTCTGAGTCAGTGCATACCTTCAGGTAGCGAGTCCAGGCATGGTGATCGAAAATATCGAAGCCAAGTGAGGTTTCTGTACCTCTGCCATCATGGCGGTGAGTTGATGTCACGAGCTTCGTTGTAGTTTCTCGTATTCTTCCCGTTCTAACTGCATCCTTGAGTGCCGAACGAATCCTGTCGACGTAACCCATACTTGCTTTGGTGCATACCTTACTTGCAGCTGAATTTTCGACGTCAGCAACGACGGGTGTACAGGCAAGCGCGGTGAAAATGGTACAGAGCAGGAATAGCCTGCCTGCACCATCCGCCATCTTGCCACATACATACATACATACATACATACATACATACATACATACATACATACATACATACATACATACATACATACATACATACATACATACATACATACATACATACATACATACATACATACATACATACATACATACATACATACATACATACATACATACATACATACATACATACATACATACATACATACATACATACATACATACATACATACATACATACATACATACATACGTACGTACGTACGTACGTACGTACGTACATACATACATACATACATACATATCAAATCACTTTATTGCAGAAAAATTGCACAAAATAATGACATATCCGCAAAAACATAAGCCATGCAAGTGAGTGTCTGGTCCACTCGTAAATCCATGATACATTTGCTATGCCTGCTTATGTAATCGCGGAGAGAAAACAGGAGTATGCAACATTAAACTACATTTACTTTTGCAGTCCTCGATCCAGCAAAAATCCCCTTCTTGCCCATGCACGTCTGGACCCTATCATAACAGACAAGCTGAGATATTTGGCTAGGCCCTTAGCCTGGCGTTTAGACAAACCCAGCATCAGCAGACCTTTGAC